>JAYMTP010000438.1:0-33939 GCA_036897365.1 Geranium brycei | reverse complement strand
CCGGCGCCTACGTTGCCTCCTACATATCCTCCCTCGACGGGCTTCCTCCCGCCGCCCTCCCTCCCCTGCAGGAGCTCACCCTTGTCTCTGACTGGACCCGCATCCCCTTCCACTCCCTCCCCTTCCTCCCAAACGCCGCCTGCGCCACCCCTCTCGCCACCCCCGTCCCCCAGGTCGCCTACCTCATGCAGAATCCTGACGATCACAAGGGCGTTGACGTCAGGATCGGGCTTCTCCCTCATACCCTAGACGCCTTTTCACAGCATTTCTTCGGTGACCTGAGCTGAAGCCTCAATCCTCACACCTGCGGTTATTGCTGATAAAAGAAAATAACAGTCCAGGCTTTTCTATATATATATGATGTTGAATTTTGCTGTTGGATTTGGTTTCAGAATCCTATATATATAAATACATGTGCTTGTTGTGTGTGTGTTTTGTGCATGAAAACAGAGAAGCCTGCTGGTTTTTGGATTCATGAATGAGAATTCAAATCTTAAGTTTCTTACAGATCCTAAAGAAATGAACTCAATACACAGTTTTTTTACAGTGGCACCGGGAGACTTTTATGCAATGCTACTCTTGTTCAACAATGTGCTAAACATAGAACAGAAAAAAAGTAATGAAACATCATCAAAATAAACTAGTCAACTGGAAAAAAGAAGGCGAGTGCAGCAAATTTCTTCTTTTCACGGGCATGTTCTGGGAGGATAAATACCGGATCCAAAGTCTCCGTTTGGTTTCACATAACTATCTTGATCCTGCGTTACCAAAATCATGTTGTTTAGATTCTTGACAAGAGGAAAACAAAAAAGACGATCTTGGAAGCTCTAAAGCGCTTAATTTGGGATCAGCTGTACTATATCGATATAGACAGAATGGAAATCCAAAAATAACAAAATGTTCATGTACAAATTAGATCTAAATTATGATAGATGATACATGCAAAGGTAGATCAAACCATGCTATATTGGAAAGTCCCTCAGCCGGCTATCCAAAAATATTTTCATGCCAAGGTACTTGGTACACCAGATTACAGATTATTTTAATAAAAGTTTGTCAAAATAGCTTATTGTTCAAGCAACACAACAATTTAGTCAACAGATCAGAGTTTTGATAATAGAGACTCCTCTAAAACATATCATGTTAATATCACTTGTGGGTACTATATTAAAGAAAAAACATCTTGACAACAATTGAAATATATATTAAGATGAGACGACGGTCTTACCTGTCCCAGCATTGCAGTCGCTAGATCTTCCAAGGACCCGAAGTTACTAGAAACGAAGCCTCCCTGCAGCTTCTGTTGTCCCATGAGGTACCCTTCATGCAACTGCATTGATATTTCGAGTCCACCATAACTCGTGTTCTGGAGATCCAAGCTCTGGCTCAACGAGCAATCTAAACTGCCATTAACCGGGGCCACAGAGCTCATTGAGCTACCCACATAATTTGGCCTGTAAGCAGCAGCTTCCTGCTTATAAAAATCAAACACTTGTGGCGAGGCATTGCCGATGTTTTGCCTGACATTAATGTTGGGGGCCGCTTGGCCTTGTTGTAGATCTGTTCTCCGGTACTGCATTTGGGTGGAAGCGGAAAAGGCGCCAGAAGAATTAGTCCCGATTGGCAAGGTCATCGTGGACACCTTGTCTCTCGGGTTAGTAGGATGCTGAAAGCTCTCACTCAATGGAAAAGAATTCGATTGAGCAGCATTCGACCAGTTGCTGGTACATCTACCATGATCCGGGATATGGGAATTCAAGTCCGAGTTCAGAGAGGCCACGCTGATGGATGATTGGTTACCGAAACTTCTCCCACCCTGAGACTCTGGATGGTGTCCTTTTACCATCAAGGAGTTGCTCGGGACTCCAAGAAGAGGATTACCCGAGCTACCAAGAGTTGTTACTTTGGCATCTGGGAAGCCACTGGACACAGGGAAAATCGTCATGTCATCGATAGCATTGGACAGGCCCCCGATGGTGACACCATTGTTGTTTTGGAGTTGATCGAGTTCTAATGACATTGGCATCCCCTGAAGTATATTGCCATTGTGGTTCCCGGGAAACACTCCAGGCTGGAATTTAGCCTGATCGTTGGTAGAGTTGCCCATGTGAACCACTCCTGAAGAAGGAAGGCCACGCATTCCCAGACTAGCTGGAGTGTTCAGTCGACCAAGCATCCCATTAGACGGGAAAGTATTGTACAATGCGTTCTGAAACTGGCCTGATCCCACCAGGTTATGGTAACTTCCAATTCCGTTCATAGAACCTACTCGCATATAGTTAGGATCCGTATTTCCCAGTGCAGCCGCCATGTTCGCTTGCTGGTTTGCTGCATTGCTGATCCTTTTAAGGTAAAGCCTGTATTTCTGTAACCATGGTATCAATAATAAGGTTCCCAAACGTAAAAGTACTGATCATACTCAGCTAAGCGCATAAGAATTTTCACCTGTAGATGGCTTGCCACATTTTCCCTAGAAAGCTTTTCCACATTCATCAAATCAAGAATCTTTTTGGGAACAGCCTCTGCATCAAAAACAAAATAACTGTACAGAAATGCAATGAACAAGCTAAGGAAGAATTCAACAATATGTCCCAAATGATGAATATATCTTGAAATTCATCATGAAAAGTTACGGAAACCATGATGAGGGATGAAGAACATACTGTCAAGGCCTAGCTGATTAACAGCTACAACAAACTTGCGGTGGAGGTCCACAGACCAAACAACCCGAGGCTTCTTCTGCGCTGACGGGTCATCATTCTCATTTTCATCATTCTCGTCATCATCATCCTGGTCCTTCCGCTTTCTGTTGGAATTTTCATTTGGATCAGCATTTCCAGAAAACTGCCCCTCGCCACCACCCCCGTGCTGATTCCTTTCTTGGTTACCAGAACCATTCCGATCCTTGGGATCATGCTTCTTTTTTCTAATAACATGCTGCCAAATGTTCTTGAGCTCCTCGATTCGAATGGGTTTCAGCAAGTAATCACAAGCACCATGGTCAATCCCCTTCATCACGAGTTTGGGATCTCCATTAGCCGATAACACTGTGAACACAATAGCATGATATCAGAACTAAATCAAAAAAACCTTCACAACAAGTTCTCTCCAAAACAATTTCTTGAACCTCAATACAGCTGAATGAAAATGCCACCATGAAAAGAAAATAGAAAGACAACCGAGCTTACTGATTACGGGTAGGTCCATTTCGAGACCAACAAGCTCAAGCAACTTGAAACCGTCCATGTCCGGCATGTGAACATCACTGATAACAAGGTCAAACTTGTTTTCCCTCAGCATGTTCAGAGCTGTGGTTGCTTGATTGGTAGTTCTAACTGCAAAAACCAATACCCAACAATGAGTACAACAAGAACCAATCAATGAAATCACAACACAACAACAATCTCATCATGATCATTCAGAAAAACACAAATACTATACACAAATGCCTCATAAATCACTTTGCAATTCCTATAAAGCAGCCGAAACAAAATTGAACTCAACACATAAGATTACATCTTCAGATCCATTAACATGAACACAAACACATAAGATTTGTGATACAGTACACAACACAATCCATATACAAATTGAGAGAATCTAAATCAAATCATGTCCCAAATCCCAATCAGAAAATCAGGAAGAAGAAAAAAACCATCAAGAAAAAGAACCCCAAATCACAGATCTCTACAATCACACAGGAAACGAACAAACAAGAATTCCACAGAAGCAGCAAAATCACACAAACAAACACAAAATCAAGACCAAATTCCTCAACACAAAGCCCCAAATAGCAAAAGCCCAGTTCCCAGAAAACTCACCGCGGTACTGGCAGCGAATGAGCAGAGTCTCGAGGACCCTGAGGCAGGTGGGGTCATCGTCAACGGCGAGAACTCGCATCCCGATCGGAAACTGGTCACCGGGCTCATCAAGTCCAGGCTCCATAGGCATTTTTCACAACCCAACAGACCAAACTTGAGCTTCACAAACTGGGTAGTCGCCGGAATCGCAGAACCCAGAAACCAGAACAACACACACAGAGCAAAGAGACAGAGACAGGGCTGAGAGAGAGAGATTAATGGGTAAACGAGGAGAGAGAAAGAGGTTAAGCACTGTTATTGGTGAGATTGGAATCGTACAAATTGAGAGATGAAAGTGAAAGGCTCAGAAACAGTGAAAATAAAAAAGGATATAATAAGTAACAGAGAAGCTCTGTCTCTCTCTCTCTCTCTGTAAAAATATGGAGAAAAAAAGAAGAAGAAGAGAGAGAATATGTACCCAGAAAGAGAAAGCAGCTGAGAGATTCCGGCGCTTGGGCTTCACGCGACCGCCGGCCATGGCTGGTCAAAGCTTTATTTATTCTCTTACCTTCGTTTTTATAAAATTTGTTTATTTGGACCACAAAAATGAAAGATAAATACATTGTTTTCACCAATACTCGTGGGTTTGGTTTAAGCTTAATTCGATTTATTTAATTTAGCTTAAGATTTCATATTAAATTAAAACTAAATTAATTTTCATTTTTGTATGATGTAAATTTTATTGTTACATCACGCACTTGTGTAATATGGTTGGATGTTCTGCTTTAAATTAAGACTTTATAAACTCTATTCATATCGGGAAAAATATTAATTGACTTATGATCAAGTAGTTAAGCTCAAAAAATATTGTAAATTTATATTCGGCTAGATAAATAATAATATTAAACACACAATTTTGCCAGTCTATTTTTTCATTTGAATGGGGTTGTGTTTAATTTTGAGTTCAAATTAATTCAAATTCAATTACAATAATTATAAATTAACTACTTTTAAACTCACTTACTTAAATATTGTATTGAGTCTGGAACCCTAGTCTAACATAAGTCATTAAGCAAACAGTGTCAACTACTAAACCACCCTCAAATTGGTACAATAACTTTAAATTAATTAGTTTTTGCAATCAATTTAAATTTATTAGTTAATAATCTAGGTTCAAATACTTTGCGAATGAGTAGTTTAGTTTACACTCTTATTTATCACCTTGGAACGAAGATATTGCAACTTTACTGTAAATAAAAAGTATTCGAAATATATACAAAATTGACTTATTTATGGGATATTCTTATATAAAATTTTAATGTATATTTAAGCTTTTCTTTCTCTCATCTTATAAGGTACTTCGTAAAATTTATGTTACATTCAATATTATAAAATCTTCCCTTATTTAGATATATTTTGATTTTTGAGCCACTCCTAACATGGGAAAAAAATATTGTTGTAACCCTGAAATTTTTGTAGTGAGTTTTTTTTAAGGTAAAACGAATTATACAATTCATACAAATAAGATATTTCCTTTATTTTTTTTAAAAAACATCTAACTTTATTATGCAAACAAAGTTAGCTACATGCCGAGTAGAACAACGAGAAAATTCGATGGAACAATACCCCCACTTGAACCCTCGAAATCGGGAAGCTAACAATAAACTTGACTAACATCGCATCCAAGCACGATTCAGTACCAAACATAGTAGTAATAACACGGTGAACTAATAAGATCACAGATCGGAGGCAAGACGACTCGACCCATTTAGCATCATGCAGAGTCACGACCTCCATCTCGGCTGTATGGAGAAACCCCGTGACCTTACTGCGGAACACATTAAACAAGGTTCATCGATCAACCCTACAGTTAATATTCTTACTCCAACGATGGTGATCAGTATCTCTAGAGAAATCACGAATTTTTAATAATTCAAGTCGTCCAAGCTCTTCGTACTTACCAGGATCAGCTCATCGACGCCAGAAAACCTCCGATCCCTCCAAGTACCGAGCCATCAAGTAGGGATTGAACACCAGAAAAACAAACCAATTGAACTGGACGAAAAAATCAGCCAAACAGGGGTCAGATTCTACTGTCCAAAATTGCTCCCCCGAGTCACTACGACCGTCGACCATTAGCAGAACGCCTTTCGCAAGGTCGCCCAGGACGAACCCTTCCTTCCCCTACCCGATTCCGGTGAAATTTTGCCACATCTCATGAAAATCGTCCATCCCAGCACCCGAAACAAGACAAAACTCACCTAAAATTGTCCACATCTACCAACACTGATACACACCGAAAAACAACGCCACAGAGGCGGACGCTCTCAACTTGAGAGAAATAATCCTACACGACCGCGTCGAAGACGCACCAGAAAACAATCGCACACGGCGGGAAAGACCGGAAGCGATTTAGGGTTAAACACTAAGACATTTACTTTATTAATATTTACCATATGATTTATTTATTTATAGAATTGAGTATCTTGCCAAATTTACTCTTCGAAGGATATATGTGCATAGATTTGTCTGACCCTCGAAAGTAGTGGAAATAAGTAAAGGTCAGTGCAGGACTTGGAACTCATAGCAATTGATTTATTTATTTTGTTTACATTTGTGGACATGATTATATATATAGTACATGAGATTTCACACCAACCAAAACTATGCATGAGAAAGTACAATGGGATGGAGAGTGAAATGTCTCATTAATAGTACTAAATTGGTCAAATCTATAGCCACAAAACTACAATATCCGTGTATTTATTACTCCCCCATTTTTGTTTTGGTAACTTTTGGGGGTTTTTTAACAACAAGAATTATAAAAGCTTAGTGTGCTTTAAATCAGTAAAGTTGAGGACATAACAATTCATCAGTCGGGTTGTATTTCTTTTAACTTTTTTAGTGTTGTTGGTGCTTATTTTTACTGACATATTTTTTCTTATTTTCGATAAAAAAAACAAGAACCTTGTTATATATGAAATTTGTGTCATTTGTTAAAATGAATTATCCCACCCACCATTTACTTAATATAGTCAATGTTCTCTCTCAAATTCCAAGAGAGAACAAGTACATAGAATGAAAATTAGATTGATTTGAACCTGGACTAAATTGAATCAATATTGATCAATCATGTTACAAAATTGAAGAAAAAAATGTACTATAATCCAATATATGAACTTATAATTGGACTGTTATCCGACTTAATAAATTGAAAATTACCTAAAAACAATGGCATTGTTCTCCCAATTGTAGTATTAATAACACTATATCAATCACTAGTTTTAAAGCAAAAATAATCAAGTACATGTGTATTTTAGGCCTAATTGTAATAATAACCTTTGTTAAGTGTCCCCAAGAAGACACCTATTGGTTTTAGGCCTATATTCTCGATAAGAAAGTTTTAGGTTCGAATTATATTGGGAAGGATGAAGTGGGTTTTTTTAGTAGCTTATAGGAAAATTGTAATGGTTCAAAAAAGACATTTGTTATCTTAGCACTCTAATTTAAATAAAATAATTGTTAGTACTTTTTTTCTATCTCCAATTATAAATGCACAAAATATTGATGTTTACAATCTTAATATTTTGCATTTTCGTTTTCGTTCCTAATCACACAATAAGATAAATTAAGAATAGAAGTCAAGCAATGCAAGAAAAGTTTAAGGAAGGAGACATTCAAATGATTAGTGTGATGTTAATTTGGTGTTTTTGTTGAAAGTACTGTGGTTAGTGCTTTGGAGTGAGGGTTTAAGACTCCATAATATATGGTGCTTAATTAGTGGCGATGTGTGTGAACTGTGAAGTGCTTCAACTAAGACACGCGCGCATGCTTCGGCTTCGCTCTTCAATCGAAGATTAATAGCATCTTTTCTTTTTACTTTTGGTTTATATACTTATTTTAACACATCCACATGTGACCTTTAAGGCTGTCCTTTTAAGTTTCATAGGGTTTAAAAAAAGGTCTTGAAACTTGAAACATGTCCACTTGACAATGGCCATTGGCAAAACAATTGGACTTGACGGAAATTGGATGCCTAGAGTCAATTGAGTCTTCTTTGGGTTAAGGGTCTTTCTTTTACACGTGAGTTCAAACTTATACATATAAAAGTTATTAAGTATAAGAAGAGTTTATATACATTACATTAAAAAAATCATCAGACTAGTCTTTTGGGTCAAATGTGAGTTCTAATGTGTATATGAATTTTTCTTGAGTGTTTCTCTTAGGTAAGACCCTCTCCCTAACAGTGGTATCAGCGCATTGGTTCAATATACTTCTGTGGTTAAGTGGGTCGGGTACTTCTATGACTTGTAAGAGCGGGACCATGAGTTGCATGCTAGTTTTTTGGGTCAAATGTGGACTCTAATGTGTATTAGGCTTTCCTTAAGTGCTCTCCCTAGGTAAGTCTGAATCTCCCCAACAGACGATCATCTAGAAATGAAGTTGGGATGGGAAAAAAAATTGAGAGATTCGAAATAGACACATGTTAAATATTTGGATGAAATCTTTTAATTTTTAAAGTAAAAAGATGAAAATGTCTTTGGACATACTCCAAATTTCCAAATCATGCAATTTTTAGGTTTTTGGTGTTTCTCCGGCTCTTCCATTTAATTTTGTCCCATTCAAGCACACTGTTAAGAGACTGGAAAACTTCTTTTAGAAAAACATCATAGGAATTTACTCGAAAATGAAAAAGAAAACAACTTGTTCGACGAAATTATTAATAAATTAGTGATGTCATTATTATGTCACACTCAATTTAAAATTAAACTCCAAAATTAATTTTGTTTGTAACTTCAAACTTAACACCAATGATAATGGTGTTACGGAAAATAAGTTAATCTTGTTGATCGATAACTATTTTTTGTTTACAGTTATTTTATACAAAATCAATATTAATTAAATGATGATTATCAGTATGTTTTAATTTACCATAATTGTATGCAAAATTTGTATAATTAACTCTCAAAATTGCCTTGCTGCAATAAACCTAATCAAGTGAGCTCCTGAATTAAGATCCCTGAGAGACTGATCCTTAAGGAGTGTTTTGTAATATTAGAATCCAATATAAATTATGATATATGTTATGTTCGTATATCAAGTAACTCGGCCTTTCATAAGGTCGCTAGTTTATCCCGTCAGAGCTCTAGTTGTGAGTTTGAGCCTGGGCAATTTCCAAACTCTGTCTCTTGTGTATCCGAATTGGCTTTGTCAAAAAAAACTCTAAAATTGTAAATTCTTCAACCTGCAAGAGATTTGCAAAAATCATCAATCCAATGAATAAATATAAATCCTAATATGCAAAATGTATCTGAATTCAATGTATCCCTCTAATTATTTGTTGGGATCTATCATAAATCCTTGTGGATAACACTAACCAACACAAATGTTTCCCACATGTTTCACAAAGTGCACACATCCAAAAATTGTCCCACCGCTATAAAGAAGCATCAACTTCAATAATAACGTTGTTCACAGAAGTTCGATGGCTAAAGCAAGTCCAGAGTTAGCCATCAAACCTATTTAAAGGTTGTTGATGATAAAGGAACAGAGATTATGAAAGAAAAGACCAATTAATTGCAAGAAATTGACAACTAATTAATCACTAACTTTCAATTATCATTATTATGCATGCATTTAAGTGGTCAATTCTTGAATGATCAGTAACGCTACGTACATGCTCTTGAATGATGTGACACTTCAATTATATATTTACTTGATAAAATTAAATATATATTTGGTGACTTAAAAATTAATGAAAACGTGGTGAGATCGTATGTGAAGCACTGTTGTTCGTGAAACATTATATTTTCTATTTTGGAATGATGATGATGTGTGTTACATTATGAAATCGTCACATTTTTGGTGATATTTTATACTCAATATTTGAATATAATTTTTTATGTGAATTATATATGACTCATTTATTTCATAAAATAAATGTCTCGTTTATTTGTTTAAGCTAGGATTGAAGACTAGAATTGTGCCTTTTATTTTCTTATATGTCCTATATTTGTGCTAACTTATCAATTGGTGGTGATCATTAGTTGATTAATAAGATTTATACATATGACCGATGAGAGGAAATTATATACAAACCAACCCAAACATTCAAGCTGTCCAAACTCGTTGTGAGTTGCTCATCTTACGAGATTAAACAGTGCGCGACATGTGGCAGAGTGCACACTCCACTTAAGTGAGGGGTGGTCCCGTATTGTTGCATGCACACTCGCAATACCGGTAGTAGAACTTTTGCACTGGTTGTGGAATATTTGCATTTTAGTGACATTTTTGCACCAAGAATTAGGGGTGCACACGGGTCGGGTTTCTACCCACCCGACTCATTTTTCCACCCACCCGACTAATTTACGGGTGAACACCTAAGACCCGCCACCCGACCCGCAACCCGAAAATGTTAAAAAAATTTACCCGTTGTTTTGACGGGTGGGTCGGGTGGGTGACCCGTACAACCCGTAAAAAAAAACTATTCTAGTCTAAATTTGAACCAATAACATGCTTTAAAATCAAAGCCAACATAAATGACTGCATCCAAAAACTAAAAAGACTCAAACACGTACCGTATATAAATTTCAAATTGTATGATTATTTGATAAATTATAAAATAACCATTTTACCCCTAATTGAATGATCAATTAAACTAAAAGATTGAGGGCAAACTTGTCTTCTCAATTTAACAAATAAAAGAATTAAAAAAATCATATGAAATGACCAATTTGCCCTCACTCAATCACTCACCTCTTTCCTCTCAGCCTCTACTCCAAAACCAGAGAACAGACAACCAGCTCCATCGTCGCCGAGCCCTCCTCCGGTCGCCGCCGAAACCACCGTCCCTTTCTTCGCCGATCTGGATGGCGGCGTCATGAACACGACCTCTCAACTCTCTCTCATCTCGACCTCCGCTCGTCCTTGTCCAGGAACCTCAGAACGTCGAATCGCAGGGCGGCACGAGGCCTCCTCCGCCTTGTTCTCCGGCGCCAGCGTTCACTCGGGACCGGGACCGACGTTTATGGTTCAGTCCCTACTGTCCCACGAATCGATTCGTGGACTTGGACAATCTCTGGATCTGCCTCTAACTCGTCGTCGTTGGGGCTAAGGCAGAGGAGTATGAGCCGCTGATTCTGGTTCTGGGAGATCGACGGCGGAGATGGCTTCCCGAGAGACAAACCAGAGAAAGTTTTGGTGGAGAAGAGGAAAGTTTTGGTAATGGTTTGAGTTTCAGATCTGAAACTCAGTCAACGAAGAGATAAGAGAGAAATAAAAAAATATATATTTTTGATTTTGTGTGTGTGGTGTGGACGTCGAGGACGAGGGGGACGCGTGTGTGGTAATGACCACACACACCTGGTCAGTTTGTGACCGCACGATCGTGTTGATCGACGGTGCATATTTCGCCACGTCGTCGATGATCACTCAAGACTCTTGAGTCCCACATCGGAAGCATATGACTCTTTTGAAACGTTTATAAACCTTTCTCCCTCAGCTGTTATTGCGAAATCTGAGTGAGTATAAAAAATCAACCATATTTTATCATCTTATGATTTATACGTCAAATTATTCTTAAAACTATATATTTAAAGATAATTACATTTACAGCTTCATATATACAGTGTTAACTTCAATTTGGTTATTTGTAAAAGCATACAAATTCATCAAATTCAACCATCGTGTAAACACATTTTTTATGATTCTCTTAAATGTTATATTCTATAACTAAATTATCTTCATAAACTATGGTAAATTGCTAATTCAAATAAAAAACTATGGTAAATTGCAAAAAAGGCTGTCAACTATTACAATTTCGTAAAGAGTGGATGTATATTTTATTATTGCAAAAATGACAACATTTTTTTTATAAAATGTGTGTATTTTAAAAAAATGCCATTAATTATTTGTATGAAAATAAAAAAAATTCAACTTGAGTTCGTTAGTTTCTTCTTCTCTCGTGCACTATTAATATTATTCCTCTATAGTTCAAATCTATACGAGTTAAAGTTCAAGAAGAAAATTAACGAGCTTGAGTTGAAAAATATTATATTTTTATTTAGAAATAAAAATAAAATTTAAAGTTATTTTTGGAAAAATATGCTTATTTTACAAATAATAATAATAAATTCATGTATATTTTTTAGTAAAAATAAAAGTATTCAAAAATTGAATAATTCACGGTATTTTTTGTAATTTATCATATACGGTATATATTATATAAAAGTATATAATTCACCCAAATATAAATAAATTTGTTAAATCAGATTAAAACAACAAAAAGGAAAGCGAAATAAAAACGTTTGATTGGACATTTAATTTCACAGTAGAAGACATAAATAATTAAGATTATATATTTTTAATGCTAATTAGTGCACGAGTATTTTCAACCTGTGCTGGCGGGTCAAGCGTGGGACCCAATGACCGGATCTTGAATTTCGATTTTTGTTGTCTGATCTGTCCACTTTGCGACAATCAAGAGGCGGCACTATCGTAAGAGCCTTACACTGACGCACACAGGATTGAATATTTGCCTTTGCCGGCTTTTTGTAAAGCCCTCACTCAGTTTCAGATCTGATCCTCAGTAGTCACCATCTGTACCCGTTACGTCAGATCTCGCCGTCCATTTTCTTTTGTTTCCTATCCGACGGTTAGATTTTGAAACAGCAACGTACAGTTTTGACTCCCTCCACGCCATGTCGCTTTGCGCCACTATCTTCAGTTAACATATTACTGTAACGGTTGTGGATTTTCATGGAGGCGTTTTTACTTTACTACCCTCGAGCTTACCCTAGTCAGGTTATAGTCAATAGGAGGGTATTATAGGGATTTGAGCAAACAAATTAAATGCTAATTTGGTAAGTATAATTCCAAAATTTAAATTTTCAAGGCGAAATAAATAGTAGCAATATATATTTGCGACTAAAGTAATAATAAATAAAAGAAAATAATTGGTCTTTAGTCTTTACTGAAAGAGAACTAAAAGCTGCTTCTTCTCCACACGCGTTGGATTTTCTATTGGGTTTTCTCTCACTTTCTCGGCAACCAAACACACCCTGAACCGTAATTCTCTGAGCTAAACTTACCTGCTCGATTCTACTTCGGACCATTTTTCCGGAATCGAGCTTCACTTGGCTCGATTTCTGCCCAGCTCTTCAGATCTTCCTTGGCGATTCCATGCATTTCCTTCAAGGTTCGGGATCGATTCGAGCTTTGGGAACTTCATCAGAAGCTGAAGCCGAAGCTGGTTTTCTTCTTGTTTCCATTTGAAGGTGAGTGAAGAGCTTTGCTTTCGATCGTAGTAGTGAAGATCGTTTCGTTTTCAAGTCAAGATCTGATCAGATTTAGCAGACCTTTGCTTCTAGTCAGAATTAGAAATTTATGTTCGGTTGGTAAGAAAATGTAGGAAATTGAGGATATTTTGGACTTGGGGATTGATTTTGATTCAAGTTATCATTTCCTCATTTTCAGGAAAATAGAAATAAACAATTGAGAACTTTAAACTACTGTATTGTATATGTCAAGTCTTTTCCCCACATTTCCTTTGCATTTGGACTCAATATATATTCCTCAAAAGCATTGTTTGGTTCTGTAAACTCTAATCATGATATACGGGATCAGGAGGAATTTGGAGATTATTAGAAGATCAGTTTTCTTCACTACTCAAGTTTGTTGTATGCTTTATGAATCTCTTCAGTGTATGTGCCTGTTAATTTGAATTCATGTTGCTGAAATCCAATGTTCATTTGATACGATTGAAGATTGCATCATTACTGGTATTAAACCTGTAAACAATTATGGAAGAGGGAAAAGCTCTAGGATCTGTATCTCAATCGAATGTCCCCTCAGTTATTTCGATTAGATTATCTGTGCAGTAGGACCTTGATAAAGCTTCTTCATATGAACTTTTTTTATAGTGGAAGTGAACTTTCTGATCTCAGTTTTGTTATCTAATGCCATCTGCTATACATCATTTCCCAGAAACACAATTCTTCTGCGAAAATGTCGCAGAAGTCTAACGTCACACCAGCCCTTAAATCGATCAAATCACTGCCTGTTGGTTTTAGCTTTACGGGTTCTCAGACATCTGGTCGTCTTGAAAATTCTGGTAACGGGAATCCTAGAGCTAGTGATGTAATGTCCTTAAGTATTTCCGAGAGTGGTGAATTGGTTGAAGGAGTGGATGGAAGTGCTACTGAGATGGATCAGGCCAATGATGAATCTCCTTATAGCGGGAATCCAATAACAGTTGAAGACAGACCCCCTTCAAGCGATGAAGAGTTAGATGCATCATCCCCACCTTTGCCTTCAGTTTCATCATCTCTCAGCGAACACAGGTGGGGAGACACCCATTCCTATGCTGCGAAGAAGGTATTTGTTGCTTATATCTTAAACTTTATATTTCTTGTTTAGTTATAAATGTGCACAAGGTTGCTATAGCTTCAGTGGCAAGATCAATGTTTTTATAGCTTGGTGCAATCTAGATTAGCTTGCTTATTGAAATTAATTGAACGAATATAATATATGTCATAATGTAGTATGAGTGTATTATGAAAATCTCATAATTTCATGTTTGTATACATTTCAAGCTAGCCTTTGTCTTAGTTGTACATAAGATGTCACTTATTGCATGTAAAGCTTTGCAGATGAAACTTACCTGCATATCTCCATGCCCTGTAAATACATTTGGTATTCTGTTCTGCTGCAGAGATTTTCTTGCCAATAACTGTTAGGATGCATTCCATTTGTTGCCATGACATGTATCATTTCCAAGTCATGAACCTTAGTCAGAAGAGCATTGTTTGCCTAGGCACCAGTTATCTGATTTTCTTACTAAAATTCTCTGTTTCAGAAGCTTCAGGCTTGGATTCAACTTCCAAATGGGGATTGGGAGCTGGGGAAGATATTGACAACTTCAGGGACAGAGTCTATTCTTTCATTACCCGAGGGGAAAGTAAGCCGATTAATTGAAGCTCTCAACTAAATGTTCTACGTGGTTTGCATGATGATTCAATGTACAATTTTTGTTTCAATTGTAGGTTTTAAAAGTGAAAACTGAAAGTTTGGTATCAGCAAATCCTGATATCCTTGACGGTGTAGTTGATCTCATGCAACTTAGTTATTTAAATGAACCATCAGTGCTGTATAACCTTCAGTATAGATACAATCAAGACATGATTTATGTAAGTACTTTTTGGTCTATCTTAAGTTTGATTTTTATCTGCTCTGGCAGTATTCTACCTTTTGTCTGTGTGCTTGCATTTAATATATGTGCATCTTAGACAAAAGCAGGGCCAGTGTTGATCGCTGTCAATCCATTCAAGAAAGTTAATTTGTATGGAGATGCTAATATTCAAGCATATAAGCGTAAATCTGCTGAAAGCCCTCATGTGTATGCCATTACAGACACAGCTATCCGTGAAATGATACGAGGTGAAATATGTATTAATTTATTTTGCATGAGTGAGTTTACCATTCTGGTGACCTTCTCTGGCAACTCTCATCGGCACTCAGTTCTCTTACTGTAGTTTCCTTTGTTTTTCAGATGAAGTAAATCAATCTATCATCATAAGGTTAGTGGACAGTCTCTAACCTCATCCCATTCTTATCTTTTCTCATTTTCTGTTCCATTAGTATTTTTTTATCAGCCTGTTCCATTAGTATAATTTGTGTAGGTCAACCTTTAATTTCATTGATGACCGAAACACGTCTATCGCTACTTAAAAACCATGAAACAAATACTGTCAGTGTCAGGGAGATGATTCTTGGTTAAACCGCTAGTGTGTGTATAATGCTACATTAATTCTTTATAGCATGATGCAAAATGTAATTCAGTACTGTTTCAATTCTGTTCAATTCTTGTTCAGTGGTGAAAGTGGAGCTGGAAAAACTGAGACAGCAAAGATAGCCATGCAATATTTGGCTGCTCTTGGAGGTGGAAGTGGCATAGAAAATGAAATACTGAAGACGAATCCGGTCTTAGAAGCCTTTGGTAATGCAAAGACTTCAAGAAATGATAACTCTAGTCGTTTTGTAAGCTCCCTATTTTTCACATGAAAGTTTTGCTATTCTTCTTTAAATTAACACATGTACATAGATGGTTAAAATTTATTTCTGTTTCTGACATTTAAGTGCAAAACTAGTGTTCTAATTCACACATACTGATATGAAAGTGAACAAACATGATGCAGGGAAAGCTGATTGAAATTCACTTTAGTGATACTGGAAAAATATCAGGGGCAAATATTCAAACTTGTAAGATCGCTTGTATTGATAAGTTCAAAAAATTAAATACGCATGTTTTTATTGTTATAACTGACCCAACAAATTATCTGTCTTTTGCTGATGTTTGACTGGATGCAGTTCTACTTGAAAAGGTAATCTTAAATTTCCTGTTCTAGTATCCTCTTTTAATATTTATTCATATTGTTTAACCTTTTGCTTAACATTTTCAAAATCTATTTTATTGAACAGTCTAGAGTTGTCCAATGTACCGATGGAGAAAGGTCATATCATATATTTTATCAGCTTTGCGCTGGTGCTCCCCCTGCTCTTAGAGGTATCCAGTCCCCATTTTGTGACACTTTCATTCTCATGGAAAAGTATTCAGTTTATTAAGCTACACAGTGACTGATATTTTTGCGTACAATGCGCACAAAGTAGCCTGCTGGAGTTTCATCTATATTTCTATTCTTTTAAAAATAACATTCATTATCTTTATTCTTCCACTTTCTCGTGTGTTTTTGAAACTCAGAGAAGCTACACTTGAAGAATGCAAATGAATATAAATATCTGAGGCAGAGCAGTTGTTTTTCAATTTCTGGCGTGGATGATGCTGAACAATTCCGTGTTGTTGAGGTACTCCTTTTGCCTGTCTTCAGTTGAATTTCCTGCATCAATTTTAGAATTTTCTTTTACTATTCTCTGATACCTTTATTTTTCAGGAAGCTCTGAATACTGTCCATGTCAGCAAGGAAGATCAAGAAAGTGTATTTGCCATGCTTGCCGCAGTGTTATGTCTTGGAGATATATCTTTCAATGTGATTGATAATGAAAATCATGTTGAAGCTGTTGCTGATGAAAGTAAGATTATATATTCTAGAAAATTCATTTTCTTGTTTATTTTGGCATGCACCTCATAAGATAATAGCTAAGAGAACGCCATAAGATAGGAGCAAGTTAGCAATTGGAGAGTATTTGGTTGATCATTCGCTTCCCTATCTATGTGACATACTGTGATATTTATTAGATTCCGTTGATTATAAATGGTTCAAAAGTTCGAATTGACTGTTGATTTCATTAACTGGAAACCAAGGACTGGATTGTTTTGTTACACCAAGTACACCTGAATTTCTGATAGCTTATAAAAAAAATCTCCACCAGTTGCAACTCAGAGCTGACTATTTTCCACCCTGTTATTTTGTTTATGAATATTATGGGTTGGTTTCAGACGTTTAAGAGTGCTACTTACATTGATTATTATGCTAAGTTGTGATGAAAGATCGGTCTTCTGTTTCATGTTGGCAATAGCTTTTGTCCTCAGTTGCAATTCTTGGGCTGGGTGTTGGAGTAGTTGGGAATTCCTTGGAAGACTCTTTGTTCTCTAGTGTTGCCATGACTTGTTCGGAATTTTAAAGTGACATTTTGTGCCTTCCATGGCTGTTTAGTCTTAGCAATAGATGTTTGAAGTATGAAGAGTCTTCCAGTTGACGAAGAAGATTTTTAAGAATTTCAAATTTTGATATTTATCTCCATTTCATCATTTTTCATGTGTTTCTCATTGTTCCAGTGCATCTCACACTTTATTTACTTTATTCATTTTGTTTACCTTTTTCATGATCTCACCCGCGGTTATGAATATCATTTTCAGGTCTTATCAGTGCTGCTGAATTGCTTGGATGTGATATTGCAAACCTTAAGCTGGCATTATCAACTCGTAAAATGAAAGTTGGGAATGATATTATTGTTCAAAAACTAACACTATCACAAGTAAGAGCACTTCCATTTGAAAAATCATGGACAACTTACAGAAAGGGATTAGGGTCAGAAATCTCAGCTTACAATATCAACTTTAACATAATCGAATTTGATATTAAATAGTTTACACTCCTTTATTATAAATGTAGAGAATCATGGATGGACCCAAGATAGTTTTATACTTTTCCTTGTATACAATTTTATGAGAATACTTTCATTTATTTGTTAAGCTTAAAAGCAGCACGAGTCTTTAGCTTCAAGACTGAAGGTTTTATGTCTTATAATCCAAGGCTGTTTTTGTCTTTCTCAAATATTGTTTGGGATCAAACAGTAGATACTGCAGAAATTCGCCTTTTTCTTTGATTCATATCTTCCTTAGATTTTCGCTATGAAAAATTGGATCAAAGTCTTCATCTGAAAGACTAAATCAATGAGTTTCCCTAAGTTACCCCGTTTCTGCCTAAGACTAAGAAGAGTGAAAAGGGCTAAAAATGACAGTTTTCCCCAATAATTTAACTATAAAACCATCCTTCCATGCTTTTTCTACTCGGGCACTACAGATTATTTAAGTGATTGAATCTGGGACTAGAAGGGAATGATGGTTGTTCAGTGATTTTTTTTGTTTAGATATTGTTTATGGCTTACCCTCTTTGTTTGTCCAATTCTAATAGCTTATATAGATCTTTACTGGTAATAGTATTGCAAGAGTTTTCATCCAAAATGATCATGGAATTCTACTTCTCATTTTCCAGGCCATTGAAACAAGGGATGCTTTGGCCAAATCAATTTATGCGTGCCTGTTCGAATGGTTAGTCGAACAAATTAACAAGTCGCTTGCAGTAGGCAAACGGCGTACGGGCAGATCCATCAGCATTCTTGATATCTATGGTTTTGAATCGTTTGATGTATGTTTTTCAATTATGCTTACACCGTTCATGAGTGTGTGTATTTCATTTTGGCGTTTTATAATCATTAATGTCGTATGGTTTGTTTGCAGAGGAATAGTTTTGAGCAGTTCTGCATAAATTATGCAAATGAGAGATTGCAACAACACTTCAATCGTCATTTGTTCAAGTTGGAGCAGGAGGTAGCTACCCTGTATTTTTCCTTTGTACTAATATACAAAGAATTCTAGTATAAAATTTAGACCTCAAATATCCTGACATTAAACTTCAGATAAACTTGATATGTTTTCTTCAAAGAATTTATGAAAAAAAAGGCAGAGGGTTGTATGGCCGGGTTAAAACTGGGATTCTGTTCAACTTCTATGATATGTATAACCATGCACTTACTATCCTATGTTGAATGCTTAACTTTTTCTCACCATCAACAGCTAATATATGGAGTCCATATTCTTGTATTCAAAAGGAACTTGCTGTTACCAAACAATGAATTTTATTGACCGGGAACATGGGAACTATGATTTGCGCTTCTCTTATTTCTAAATATATTATGATTGATTGTGCAATTTTCTTTCTTGTCTTACTTTATTGCATTCATGATATTTTCTTGCAAATTTTGGCATCTCCCATATTTTAAAGTTATAATTGAACTGGGACAGTTGAAACTATCAAGGATTGGTGGTTTTTACATCTACAATGCTGAAAAGCCTGTGCTACAGTTTTATCCAGTCTGTTTATCCACACTCATATTTCCATGACTTGCATATAGTATTATTGACTGTTAAATATATTTTTCAGGAGTATATCCAAGATGGCATTGATTGGGCCAAAGTTGATTTTGATGACAACCAAGATTGTCTTAATCTTTTTGAGAAGGTAAAATAACTACTCGATGAATCTGCACCATATTGGTTCTCTTGAATTTTATAGAAAAATGAGTTATTCGGTAGTCGGTATTACCAGTTGTCTCGGTAGAAAGTACCGTACTACATACATCTTATAGGTCTCATTCTCTGTTCCTCCAGGCCTTGTAGAAATTGTAGAATAATTATATGCAGAGCAGTGTCCATGGCAGATATATTTCTTTTCATGTAAATTATCTTGTGACAAACAGAATAAAAACTGAGAATTTGATGAGATGCAGAACTCTTCTGGATCTTCCGCTTTTATGTTTTGTTGTCTTGCAAGTATAATTCAGGAATTGCTCTATAATATTCAATTTTACTTCCTTTGCAGAAGCCACTTGGATTACTGTCTCTATTAGACGAGGAGTCTACTTTCCCAAATGGCACTGATTTGACTTTCGCCAACAAGCTAAAGCAACATCTAAATTCAAATTCTTGTTTCAGAGGAGAAAGAGGCAAAGCTTTTACCGTCTGTCACTATGCAGGGGAGGTATCACATTGTCATTTAAGTATCCTCAGTAGTTTCACTTGTATTTATTTGATCTTAGGTTGACTTTGATAACTCCATTAGCACGTTTGCACTTGTATCATGTCAGCAAGGAAAAAATGTTTCCAGTGTTTTTGAGTGCATATCAAAAACTAGAAAGCATAGGAATATTTATCTTTTTTGAATTTATTTCGTTCGGTCTCCTTGCTACCAGACTTTTTAATAGTTCCATTTGGTTTTTCCCTTTCAGGTTATGTACGATACTAGTGGGTTTCTGGAGAAAAACAGAGACTTATTACACCTAGACTCCATTCAGCTCTTGTCTTCGTGCTCCTGCCATCTTCCTCAAATATTTGCATCAAATATGCTTTCTCAATCTGAGAAGCCCGTTGTTGGTCCTTTATATAAATCAGGCGGAGCAGATTCACAAAAGCTAAGTGTCGGAACAAAATTTAAGGTATGCATGCACTCTCCACTTCCTCTTTGTCCAACTACTTAAGTTACATGTTTATGTGGCTTTCTGTGGGAATACAACTATATTATTTAGGGAAAACGGCAAAAAGGTGCCCAATTATATGACACTTCTGCAAAAGGGTGCCCTATTATTTAGGGAACATTGCACCTTTTAGCCATTAACAAACATCATAGCACCATTTTGCAAAAGTGTCATAGAATAATAATAGGGCACCCTTTTGCAATTCTCTATTATTTATTTTCAGATTCCACTGTCTTCATTGCCCCGTCCTTTGTGACTTGTTTTAAATAATAATTTCCTCATAATTAATCACAAAATAATATATCTGCACTATATATTGATTGTGAAGTTTCTGTATGGCAGAAATAATTTGGAAGGTCTTTATATCATCTGATTGTTCTTTTCTCAACTGTACTATTTAGACTCAACTGTTCCAGCTGATGCAACGCCTGGAGAACACAACGCCACACTTCATACGATGTATCAAGCCCAATAACCAGCAATCACCTGGATTGTACGAGCAAGGTCTCGTATTGCAGCAGCTGAGATGCTGTGGAGTCCTCGAGGTGGTTCGAATTTCAAGGTCTGGCTTTCCTACCAGAGTGTCTCACCAGAAGTTCGCCAGAAGGTAAACAAAATGCTCAAATACGTTTTAAAATAGATATTGTGACGATTTTGGGTTGTGGGTCGTGTTGATAGCTGATCTGAATCTTCGCCAGGTATGGTTTTCTGCTCTTGGACAACTTCACAACTCGGGATCCACTTAGCGTTTCAGTCGCTATCCTTCACCAGTTCAATATTTTGCCCGAGATGTACCAAGTTGGCTACACAAAGCTATTTTTCCGAACTGGAACGGTATAATATCATCCGTTATCAACATGGTGAATGAATTTCCCACATAAAAGTTAACGAGGACTGTTTCTCAATTTCTGCAGATCGGGGTTCTTGAGGACACAAGGAACCGTACCCTCCATGGAATTTTACGTGTACAAAGTTGCTTAAGAGGCCATCAAGCTCGCCGCCATGTCAAGGAGCTGAAGAAAGGAATTATCACCCTTCAATCATGTATGGCGTTTTTTTTACTTCAAAGTAGTTACGATACTCAGATGAAGAAATAATGTCCTGAAATGTGTTATGTATCATCTATTCACGCAGTTGCCCGAGGAGCAAAGGCCAGAAAGGAATACACTCTTTTAGTACAGAGACACAGAGCAGCAGTTATTATACAAAAGGAGATCAAATCCAGAATTGCAAACAGAAGATTCAAGGACATTCATGACGCTTCACTCGTGATTCAGTCTGGTAAATTTCAATTTTTTTTATTGAGATGTGGAATAAAACACATTGAATCCAGAGAAATTTCTTCTGATATACAATCAGAAAAACTGGTGATAAATATCAAAATTAACAAGTAATTGGAGTCTAACATCAAATATAGCAGCTTCTGTAAATTTCTCTAGTTGACAAAGGCTCTCTTGGGATACACATTTTCAACTCTCTGGCAACATTACTAAATACTGCTATTTGCCGTGTAATGTTTCTGGTTGTTTCGTCTATCTTGCAGTTATTCGAGGCTGGTTGGTCAGGAGATGCTCAGGAGATATAGGATTAATGATCTCCGGCGGAGTCAAGGTACTAATAAACACTAGATTTGCATTGTTCACCGACAATGTGTTGACTACGTCCACATGCAGAAGAAAAGAGTTTTTTATTGAGAGAGCTTGGAATACAATCACCAAGTCGGTTCGGCTAGGTTACATAAGTAGTATGTATACTACCCGTGAAACATGAAACTCTACCCAATAGGTAACCAAATTAGACCCGGATCAGCGAGACCACCGTTATTGAGGGCTACTTCCCACCCCCAAATTAGGGATGACAAAAATTCTCAAACCCAACGAGAACCCAGTATTCCCAATCCAATAGAGTGGGGGATGATGGGACCACAAAATCCGCCCCGAACCTACCCTTATAGAGAGGCAAAGTACCCTGAACACAACGGGATCCTATGTCCCTGATCTGACGGGGTAGGGGACAAGGTTCGCTAAATCTGACTCAAGCTCTCCACGTTCCCATCCCTACCCCATACGCCCTACCCCTTACCACGATCAGAATGAGTTCAGTCTTGATTCAAGGCATATTATACCATGGTTAGGCCAAATCTTGTTAAGCATATATAAATTGAAGTACATAAAAAAAATTTATTAAAAAACTACGAATATCTAGATTTTGTCCCTGTGTTCATGATACTGAACACACAACTACGAATTTCCAATCACAGGGCAACGAGCCAGAGGAGGTGCTCGTAAAATCCTCCTTCCTCGCCGAGCTCCAGCGCAGAGTCCTCAAATCCGAGGCCCTCACGAGAGAAAAAGAAGAAGAAAACGATATCCTCCACCAGCGCCTTCAGCAATACGAGAACCGCTGGTCCGAATACGAGCTCAAAATGAAGTCAATGGAAGAGGTATGGCAAAAGCAAATGCGCTCCCTCCAATCGAGCCTCTCCATCGCCAAGAAGAGCCTGGCCGTCGACAACAACGACTCCTCCCAGAGAAACTCTGACGCCTCAGTCAACACCTTCGACAACGACAGAGACTACAGCTGGGACACCATCAGCAACCACCACAGGGCCCCCGAGAGCAACGGCAACGGGGCAAGGCCAATGGGCGCAGGCCTGAGCGTGATAAGCCGGTTGGCCGAGGAGTTCGAGCAGAGGAGTCAGGTCTTCGGGGATGACGCCAAGTTCCTGGTGGAGGTCAAGTCAGGGCAGGTCGACGCCACGCTGAACCCGGACCGGGAGCTCAGGAGGCTGAAGCAGATGTTCGAGGCGTGGAAGAAGGATTACGGGGGTCGATTGCGCGAGACAAAGGCTATTCTGAGCAAGCTGGGGAGCGACGATGGAGCGCCTCCGGAGAAGGCGGTGAAGAAGAAATGGTGGGGGAGGATTAACAGCACGAGGACATGACAATGTGAGCTCAACTCTGCAGCAGAATATATCGGTTTGTTGATATTCTGATACTGTTTCATTGAATGGAGAGTTTTGATGCAAGCAATTTGTTGTTGTGCTTGGAACTGAAAGAGCCTCAATTACCAAATATGTGTATAGTATCTTATTATTACTGAGAATCTCAATTTAGTAGTAGTAATTTTCATGTGAGCTTTTAGCTGTATAATCTTGTTTTTTCCACAGAAATTTATATGCTTCTTTGGAACAAGGTGTCGACTGTCGAGTAGTAACTTTTAAGTTAAACTGCAAAAAGTTAAAGTGAATTCCTCAATTTTGAAAATGTTATGATGTACTTCCTTTTTGCAGAAAAATGTTGTCAAACTTACTATTTATCTATTTTTTTGCAAAATGTATACATTATCAAAATATTATGAAATTGCCCTTAAAACTAGCTTTACTAAAAAATCAAAATAAAAAAAATGTTTTTCAACTTAAACTCTTCAGTTTTTCTTTTTATTCCAAACTCGTCTGGATTTAAAGTCTCATGAAATGACATTAATAGCATGCAAACTAATGAAAAAAATCGAAAAACTCGAGTTAAAAAAATAAAAGTTTTAAATCTATTTCCAATTACTGAAACCACACCTAGAATCATTGTGTGAGAAAATGGTTCGTATCTAATTTTGGTTCTTTAGTTAGGTTTTTTGTTCTATCCTAATGAAACAAATTAATTTTTAATTTAGACTCAATTATAGGTTGAATTAGACGAATTAAAGCCTAATTAATCGCCAAAACATTACATTAATAATTATAGAAAATACTAACGAAAATCGAATGTTAATATTAAACTATTACAACTCAATCAAAATATAAAGTTTGCAAACAATGTTACTATGAAAGATAAATAATATACATGGACAGTGGAGAGATGGACACGTGGTGATGCAAACTGGTCAGCTTCTTATTAGTTAATCGATATCTTTAAATTTTGAAAACCAGAACCAAACTAAAATTGAATGGTTCTCTTAAATTCAGAACTACAATAAGAAAGATTAACCACGGTTTCAGTTTTTTGTTTAGAGTTCGGTTTGATTCTCGGTTCGGGTCCAAATGCTCACCCCTGCCAACAGTAATATTCCGTACAACATCTCTTGTTTGGCACATAAAACAAGCCCGTTCTTAAACGGAACATGGATACCCCTATCCAGGCTTCGAAATCAAAACCGGTTATGTAGACGGAGTGGAGGAAAATTGCAGAAGAAAAGAGATTTTCAACGGTAGAAACGGAGACACTGAGCAAGATATGTCACTGAGACACCGAATCTGAACATCACAAAATATAGAAATGTTGCTTGCTGGTGGTTGTGGAGCTTCTCGTATTCACGGCCATGGCTGCTTCTTCACTCCTCTAGGGTTTGGGATTTACTGCACCAGAATCGCCGCCCTCGCTTCTCCGTGGCCGCCGCCACGCGCCGCCGTCTCTCGCGGCGGTTCCCGGCGGCGTAGCGTGTCCTCCTGCTTCACTGTTCAGGTGAAATCGTCCGGAGAGGAGCTCCCCATTGTTCCCGATTGTTTCAGGTCCGTCGGTTACAATCAATTCGTGTTTTTAGGTGTATTTTGATTATATGATAGGGCAGTGATGGAGTATTTTGATTTTTAGCTGAAGAATGAGACTGATATGGTTTCAATTCACAGTGAATCTGTTGCTATTGCATCATATGAACTGCAAATGGAATGTTGCTTGAATGTTAAATGTTAGTCCCAAGTGTGAACTACCAAAATTGGATTCATAGATTTACTTGACAGTCTTGGCAGATTCTGACTACTGATGTAAATGTAGCCGTTTTTGGATATGGTGTGTTTTTACTAGTGTATGTGTGTTTTAGTTCTCGCTGTGTTAGACTTCTCTCTTTTTAGTTAGAGTTGATTATAGTGTGGTTTCGCTTGCAATTCGTGTTTTTAGGTCATGAATTTGAGGATGTGGTAGTGTAGGCGTGGAGAATTCACAATGAATTGAAGTTCAATTCACAGTTGAGTTGCTAATTCGATTTAGTTGGTAGTTATTGCATTATTTAAACTACAGATAGAATGTTGCCCCAAAGTATGAACAACCAAAAATGGATTCATTGTCATTAGTAGATTCACTTAACAGTCTTGGACTGGCAGATTTTGACAATTGATGTAAATGTAGCCATTTTTGGATATGGTGTGTTTTTACTAGTTTATGCAATTCATGTTTTTAGGTCATGAGTTTTAGTTTAAGGAAAGGGCTGGTATGGTTTCAATTCACAATGAATCGAAGCTCAATTCACAGTTCAGTTTCTAATTCGATTTAGTTGGTAGTTATTGATTATTTGAAATAGAGATAGAATGTTGCTCCAAAGTATGAGCAAAGAAAATTGGATTCGTTGTTATTAGTAGATTCACTTCACAGTCTTGGCAGATTTTTGGACATGGTGTGTTCTTACTAGTGTATGCAATTCATGTTATTATGTCATGAGTTTGATGATATGATAGGGTAGTGGTGGGGAATTTTGAGTTTTAGCTTGAGGAAGAGATGGTTATGGTTTCAGTTCACAATGAACTGAAGTTCAGTTTCGGTTCAATTCACAGCTCAGTTGCTAATTTGATTTAGTTGCTGGTTATTGTAATTTTTGAGGTTTTGAACTGCAAATAGAATGCTATGGCTTCAATTCACAATGAATCTCAGTTCAATTTACAGTTCAGTTGCTAATTCGATTTAGTTGGTGGTTTTTGCATTATTTAAACTACAGATAAAATGTTACTTATCAAAAATATTGCTCCAAAGTCTGAACAACCAAAATTGGATTCATCGTCTTGAATGGATTTAGTTCAGTCTTTGCACATTTCGACAATTGATGTAAATGTATCTATTTTTGGATATGGTGTGTTTTTACTAGTGTCTGCGTTTTTAGTTCTCGCTGTGTTCGATCAACAATCTGATTGTTCTTCTTTCTTTAAAGCCAGCAAGAAGATGACCATCAGCTTCCTTCCGAAGAATTGTCCTCTGTAGCAGGTTGCTTATTATTGTCTCTCTACTTCCCAGTTCATTATCTACTTATTTTAGTTGTAGTAAGTGTGTCAATTGGATTCTCAGGAAACAAAAATCACTTCATAGTAATGGTATTCATTGACATTCTGGTTTGTTGAATTCTGTCCAGGTGTTTTTATATATTAACAAATTTCTATGTATAATTGGTAAGAATAACTCGACCTTTGGAAACTGTGCTGTCGTAATGGGTGAAAAACATTGCACTCAGCTGTTCGACCATGCCATATAAATATATCAGAGCCTATATCAAGACTTTAAATGCTTCTGCATCTGACTCTTCCCGCAGAAATGTATGGTCTGTTGACTTCGGCTTCTGCGCTTTGCACTACTTTAGAGAATTGACGCATGAGGTTTTTATAAGTTAATACATCTAGGCACACTAATTTTGTTCGGTTAAATAAGTTGATTAACATTCAAGTTTTCGTGGTTGAGAATTTCTTTTCAGTTTTTAGGCAATGATTCAGTTTGTACTTGAGCACTCCTTCCCTCTCCAGTGCCTGGTAATATTTTTTATACAGATAAGTCGCATCACTTTCAGAATTCACTTATGGCGTAGTACATCTGCATATAGTTTCACTAAAAATACGCAGATTTTTGTATAGTATCAGTATCATGAAAATGCGTGCATTGATTCTGAAGATAGATGATTTTCACTGGTTGCTACTTCTTATGAGTTGGTTAAAACATAAGCTTGCCCATGTAGGTATTTATGTTTTGGATTGCAATGTCGTTTATTTCGATTCGGTTAAAGGTCTGTATTGGTAAATATAATTTTCCTTTGATAAAAATTGTATCCTCAATGTTTGGGTCGTCAATCCTCCAGGAGGGATTGTAGCTCTGGGAAAGTTTGATGCTCTTCACATTGGTCACCGGGAACTGGCAATTCAAGCATCAAAGGTTGGAGTCCCATTTCTTCTATCGTTTGTAGGAATGGCTGAAGTACTCGGTTGGGAACCTAGGTACATCCATACTTTTTTCTTACTTTTTATATAAATGTTTCCTTTGATATGTCGGAAATGAGAATTTACAGTTGTCGAAATTTTAGTTCCCTGACAATGACATAATAACTTGTGCACACACAACCATTGTCAGTATCGAAAGGAACAGACATAACTATCATCACTTTTACTCCATTGATTTGGTTAGGGTTTTTTTCCTAATAAATACATAAAAGGTTGTAGAAGGGCACCAACTAGGAGTACATTATGGTTAAAATGCCTTTAACAAGAATTTTATTGCATTAGCGAGTTCACTTTTCAAGATCTCCGTCCTAAGAAGGGGATTAAAGACAAGAGCGATCCTACTTTAGATGTTCTTTCTGTTGTCAATGTCGTTTGTAAACTTAGTTATGGTGATCTTATATGAAAATTCTCTTAAACAGGGCTCCAATAGTCGCCAAATGTGACCGGAAGCGGGTCCTAAACTCTTGGGCGCCATATTGCCGCAATGTGGCCCCGAAAGAGTATGAGGTAAACTTTTCAAGCGTTCGACATCTCAGTCCACGACTCTTCGTCGAGAAGCTGTCAAAAGAGCTTGGAGTCCGTGGAGTTGTAGCCGGTAAAGTGAAATAAATCACAGCCCTTCATAATTGAACAAAGGTTGTGGGTGAACTGGCAGAGACCTCAGTATAATAAACACGAGGTTGTTGGTTCCAATCCCCATGCCGGCGGTATTGTTGTTTAAATTATGGGGATTATGCAAAAACTCTACGTATACTATTTTATTTTTGCATAAATTCTCCGTATATAGTGTTTATTGCAAAAACTCTCCGTCCGCCTTCTGAGTGCAAAAATGTGTTGTATAACAAGACTCTGCAAAAGTGCAATAATATATAGAGTTTTTGCAATTGTATATACCAAGTGAAGAGGGTATTTTAGGGATTATGAAAATATTTCAAGATTTCTTGTCTATTTTAATGAAATTATACTGACGGTGCAAAAAAATAGAAGGAGGACAGAGTTTTTGCAATAGGCTTAATATACGGAGACTTTCTGCAAAAATGAAATAGTGTGCGGAGAATTTTCGCATTTGCCCCTTAAATTATCGCCAATAAAAAAAACCCTTCATAACCCCAATTCTATCGAAATAAAATGTAGCCGTCTCCGTTGCAGGCGAAAACTACCGGTTCGGCTACAAGGCCGCAGGCGACGCGCAAGAGCTCGTGAACCTCTGCAAAGAGTACTCCATCGGGGCATACATAATCAACTCCGTCATGGACAAGAAGCAAGCCTCAACCGACACAGTCTCCGGCCAGAGATCCACCAAGGAGAGAGGGCAAGTCTCGTCTACCCGCGTCCGCCACGCCCTGGCAGTGGGAGACATGAAATACGTGACAGAGCTCCTAGGACGCAACCACAGGCTCATATTGAGAGCGAATGACTCGCCGGAGCTGACCGTCAGGGGCGGTACGGTTAAGGTTTCGGCCCCAAGGTCGTGGCTATTGAACCTCCTGCCGAAAGAGGGTCTGTACGAGGATTGCGCCATGTTTTGGGGTCAGGAGGAGCAAGAGGCAGTGGCTTGTAGGGTGGCAATAGAGAGGACTCATGTCCATTTGGAGATTGATGATGAAGGTATTTGTAATTTAGTTGATGATGCTAAAAAATTGTCAATATTGGGTATCGAATTTGGTTGTTTTGGAGACGATTTTGTTTGATTTGAATCTGAATATACATAGAGGTACACAAATAATTTGTGTGCATTTTTTGCTTCTTGCGCAAGCAATTTTTTTCGGGAATAAATGTTATATTGTTGTTGTAGCTTCATCGTGATATCACCATAATGAGAACTTAAATTTGACAGATTTGAAGCTGAAGCTACCTTTCAATTTGACTTATAAAAAAATTTTAACGTATGGTCTAGAAGTTGATGCATGTTTTTGGCACATGATTATTAGGGTTGGACACGGGCCCAAACTTGATTATATGGTTCACATAATCACACTTAAAACCATTATGTGAGAAATGATTTGTTTAAAGGTTGAGTTTAAAACCATTATGTGAGAAATGATTTGCTTAAAGGTTGAGTTAAACGAGATTGAAATTTAATTTACAGCCCAAAACTTTAAATTTGCATTTATAAAAATACCAATGACCACTATGATTTATGAGAAAATTACAGACAATTCCATTGAATTGTCCCTGAAATTAATTTCGACCAACCAAAACGGTTGAATTTGTTTCCATAAACAGAGTACCTTTTAACCAACCAGCAGCATGAATAGTTACTGTTTTTTTCCCTGTAATTTATATGTATAAATAATTTTCCTTTTATACGAAAACAATATTACTGAAAATATATAGTTTCCACCGAAATTAATCGGACAAAATCGACCAACACGCGAATATAATAGAAAAGGGTACATTGCTCTGCTACGGACACGACAAGATTCACCGACTCGTCGTCCTCGGACACGACACGCTCCTTTCTCTCGCACCATACATTATAAAAACCCAAAATCGCCCATACCCTCGCTGCCATTTTTCTCATCCCCTTTGGATTTGATCAACTGTTTCTCATCTCTTTCTCAATCCCAATCCCAATCTCAGTTTTCATTTCGAAGGTGAGCTCTTCGAATTTTGATTGATTATCCTTTTTCTTTCTCTGCATTTCGATTTCAATTTCGATTTCGATTTCGATTTATGTGATTCGAACTGAGAATAGGTTGATTTGTTGATTTTTGATTTGATGGGTTTGATTCGATTTTGGGACATTGATTGGTATCTGGGAAAGCTAGGTTGGAGCATAAATTTTTGTTTTTGTCTCCAACCCTAATTTCCTCTTTTGACCCTTTTTATAACTCTCTATGTTTGGTTATGGGGTTTGGTTTTGAATGGTAAAGGTTTATGCAATTCCATAGATGGATAGAGACAAGAGAGGATTCATTGTCATCTAGCACACTTGCAATATACAAAATGAACCACATTTCGTTGCTGTAAAAAAGGGTATATTTTTATATATTTGTTTCTCAGTATTTGATTGATTATGTTTTGTGTTTTGAAAAAAAATTGATGATGTTTTGCTTATTGACTATTAGTTGGATGGTAGAAGTTTAGTATTGAAGGCATGAGAATTGCTTGGACGGTGGAAGCACATGGCGTGTTTCTACTCGTATGTTTGTTGATTGCTCTTTCTCTCACGTTGACTTGTGGATCTGTTTCATGGTTTCATTGCAGGGGCGTGTTTGGGGCCTAACTTCTTGGAATGGTCGGGCTGTCAAAGATTTGACAGCCCGATTTCATTGAACCAAGACCACCCATTCCCTAACACACACCCGACCAGGTCAGGTTTTGACCCATATCTATCTTTTTAAATGGAATGTACTGCTTGTTCTCTCCATTAGCATGTTTTTCTCGTTTACATTGCCTTGTGTTATATTTTTCTATCATTTCTTATCCTCCTACAAAAACCTATTTCAGTGATTCATATTTATAGTGTCATAGCATGAATGAAGAAAAATGAACAGAATATTTCCAGCAATTGGATTTAGAAAGAGAATTTTGACACACTTGCGTTTCGTGCACATGTCATTTTGCAGGCGCTTTTGAGTCTTTCCTTCAAATTTGACTTCCAACCAAAGTTGTACATATATTGGCGCGTGAGAGATTGTTGCTTTCTGTAGATTGATTGATTGATTCAATATGGCTTCTATGTCTGGGATCCTCCAACGACCTCTGGTCACCGCTGCTGCTGTCGCGGTGGCTTCCGTGTCAGTTGACGCTTCTGATAAGTTGATGCCAAATAGATCAACAAACACTCGCCCAATCCTGGAACACCTGAACTCTACTTCCGTGGAGGAACCAAAGTCATTATTGACGTGGTTTACTCGTATTTCCAATTCCAAGCTCTCTGAGCTGTCACTCGTCAACTCGGTACACGCGCCTCTCCCTCACATTCGCCGCCCCGCTCCCGATTTCGGAAACAAATCGCTCGATTTTCGTGTTCCCGTTCTTCTCAGCGCGTACCATTCTGCTGATCTGACAAAACCGCCCAACCCCGCCGCGTCAACAACTGATAATGTGCCTACCTCGGTTTCTGATGTGTCGTATCGATGGCATTTGCCGAAGCCGAGTGCGGTCGATTTCTCGAGGAACGCGGACTGCTCGTTGGCGAGGTCGAGGACGGTGGTGGTCATGCTGGGGTGGTTGGGCGCTAAGCAGAAGCACTTGAAGAGATACGCTGAGTGGTACACTTCGATGGGGTTTCACGTCATCACCTTCACATTGCCGATGGCCGAGATTCTCAGCTACCAGCTTGGCGGAAAGGCCGAGCAGCAAATCGACTCGCTTGTTGACCATATGGCCGACTGGTTAGCGGAGGAGCACGGGAAGAACCTGATTTTTCACACTTTCAGTAACACTGGATGGTTGACGTGAGTACGCGACTTTTATTCTATTCTTTATAAGTCATTTGATTGATGTATTTTGGTTAGATGTATGATTATCGTGTCTACAGATACGGGGCGATACTGGAGAAGTTTCAGAAGCAAGATCCTTCCTTAAAAGGTCGAATTAGGGGTTGCATTGTTGATTCTGCTCCTGTTGCGACCCCTGACCCTCAGGTAAATAATCTCGACCCAAACTACCTGATGCAAATATTAATATTTAATTAAAATTATGAGAAAAATAAAATAACATGATTAGTGAAGTTTAAGGGTTAAAAGTTTTGAATATTAACATTTGCATTTTAAAAACATTAATTAAAGATCAATATCAGTTAATTAAAAAACTGATAAATTGAAGATGGTTAATTTATTTTGAGTTCTTTAATGATAGTTAATGTATTATAATTTACCAAATCAAATAGGTAAATATTTATTATGATTCTATTTATGTTTTTAATGAAATATTGATTTTTGCATCTCAAGAATATTTGGGTCATATTGGTTCTTCATATTAATTTGCATCCTAAAAGATTGCTTATGGTAATTTGTAAGTCTAGCATAGGTAATGGCGATATAGTGTAATTTTCCCTTTACTAAACTATTCATCGATGTGTTGGGATTTCTGAAAGTTTCATTTCCGACATATTTTTTAAACTGCTAGTGTTTTTCTTTTGAAAGACCATTCAATTTTCGACTTCATATTGTTCAATAGGTATGGGCATCGGGGTTTTCTGCGGCATTTTTGAAAAAACATAGTGTGGCTACAAAGGGAGGGATGAGCTATGAAGGACTGGGCATGAACTCATTGGCTCATGACAAAACAGTTGCGGATCCAAAACCTGCCGTAACTGAAGCGGCTCTGCTATGTGTTCTGGAAAAGTTCTTCGGCGTGATCCTGAATCTTCCTACTGTAAATAGGTAATGTAGCGTGAATTTATTCATTTTTGCTTCATTGAATGGATGCTTACTTAACTTAGTATTGGGCTTCATACACGAACCTCAAATTAACATAGTCTCTGTTATTACACTACAGGAGGCTTTCCCATGTTCTGGGTTTATTGTTGTCGGAACAACCTAGGTGTCCACAGCTCTACATCTACAGTTCCGCGGACAGGGTCATCCCCGCAGGGTCAGTGGAGTCCTTTATAGAGGAGCAGCGGAGGGCAGGACACGAAGTCAAGGCGTGCAATTTCGTCTCCACGCCTCACGTCGACCATTTCAGGAGTGACCCGAAACTGTACACTTCTCAGCTGACTGAGTTCTTGGAGGGAAGTGTGATAAGCAAGAGATGAGTGAAGTGATTCAGGAACTGACCATGACTGATGATTCATGACTACACATTTTTTTGTTCTCATTTTGGTATAATTTATACAGTGTATACAAAATTGATTCATTGGTGTAGGGACAGTTGGGTTTTGAAAGAAAGCAACTGGGGATTGTTTTTTTTTGTACTTGGTTGGATTTGCACTTCAGAACTTGTGCAGAAGGAAATAGATTCTTTGGCATTCAAATTATTGCAATATTACCATTACAGATTAATTTTCAATTAGTCTCTAGATGCTATATCTGTCCTGCTAGCGTTTGACTTTTTATTTAGAACTTGTGCAGAAAGAAATATATTGTTTGCCATTCAAATTGTTGAGTCAATATTATCATTACAGTTTAATTTTCGAGCAGTCTCCCGAGGCCATATATGTCTTACTAGCGTATGTCGTTTTTCAGAACAATGTTTATCGGTTATATATGTGTGGATTAAAACTAATGACATCTAATGAATTTAGTAGGAGCTATGGAACATTGAAAGCATGGATGACGACGAGGCCGGTCCGGAGCATGTACAGTGATTGGTTACTCTACGACTTTTTAGAATAATAAGACTATTCCAACTCCAACCCTGATAGAGAAAGAACCGTAAAAATGTGGAAAGGGGGCGTCTTTCACCCAATAACGAAGAGCTTTAACTAGGATTTCCAGATGGGCAGGGTGGGGT
>JAYMTP010000437.1:0-33942 GCA_036897365.1 Geranium brycei | reverse complement strand
GTTAGGGTAAAATGACACATAAAAATAGTTCCCCGTATTGAAGTGACACTTAAAAAAGTTCACCGTAGTGACATGAAAATGTGTCAATCTTCACCGCAGTCATCAGGAATTATCCCTTAACATAAATACACTTACACTTAATTATTCATATTTTATACTTCAATTATTATATTTAACTTTAAATCTTAATTTTTCAAACTATAGTATCATTTTGTTACAAATTAATACATAGTGTTAGTTACAACTTTACATACGATATTAAAAGACGAAATTGCCCCTGATCGACTATTAAATTTTGTAAAAGTTTCACTCATCCAAAATTATCCTAGGAGCATTCTCCACCATGTCTTTCGAAAGGAACTATCAAAGCTAGAAGCAAGCTCCGTGATTGTCATCGAAGAACCAAAGAATTAAAGCTTTGGAGTTGGGAGAGAATATGAGGCATCAATATTATCGTCCTTCCAAAAGTTTAACAATAGCAAAATCAAATTTTAACGTCGGTGGACCAACGTCACTAAATTTATAATTTTATGTTATTTTAGGGTAAATGAGTTGTTTTTGTGATCTACTCTGGTGAGACTGGGTGCATCACCGCGAGACAACCAACTTCTTCTAATAACATAAATTTATAACTTTTATAAAAAAAGATAATAATAATAATTGGGTTAGTAAAAGGAGGATTGACTATAATTAGTGTAATGAACTGTCTTTCTTTCTTGGAAAAACAAATTAATCATAATTTATCATATTATTTAACTTCTTATAAAAATGTTCAATAGGATTCTTTTAATAATTACATTATTCTATATATGTATATATCCAAAAAATATTTCTCATTTCTCTCAACGAGATTCGATCTCCAATCTCTCCATTAAATATAAACCCAAAATTATTGAGATGTTTCCTTGAAATCTTAATAAGCTTAAGCTATTTAAAGGGATAATGACGCTTTGTTACACCTAACTATCGCGAAATGACATTTTCATACCTTAATTATTTTTCTCTTTTTTACTATCCTGGCAATTTTTTTTGTGACAACATACCTATAAAATGCCTAAAATACCTCTAGATTAAGGAATTGGAATTGAACTGGTTCAATTTGATTTAAAAATTCAAAATTAAACCGGTTCAATTTATTACAAAAAAATAAAATTAAAATTGATGAAATTACATTGTTGTCCTCTTCTTCAACCTCTCGCTCCTCCCTCGCCTATCTCCCTCTTCTTTGCAACCGAGCAACAGTGTAGAGTCACATTATAATTATAGCAACCGAACAACAGTGTAGAGTCATCATTATAATTGTAGGATGTCTTCAATTATTTTCAATAAAAAAAATTGAAGGAGATGACAACAATGTAATTTCACCAATTTTGTTGTCACAAAAAAATGTCAGGATACTAAAAAGGAGATAAAAGTAATTAAAGTATGAAAATGTCATTTCGCGATAGTTAGATATAACAAAGTGTCATTATCCCCCATTTAAATTGTCTTAATTTGTACATAGTATTTTACTCATTGAATGTACATGATATATTTAAATTGTCTTAATTTGCATATAGTATTTTATTCGTTCAATGTACATTATATATTTAGATCATTATATCTCAATTAGAGTAAACCACCTTGGAGCTTGATAAAAATGGCATAAATTAATATAGGTAGAGAAATTGACCATGATATTATATTTTAGAACGATTCATAATGGATGAAAATTTAAATTTGTTAATTTCTTTAATTATATATTTTTATACGCTACATTTACAAATTGCATTTTTTCTAACACTTATGTTTCAGTAGTTAGAGGTTTACTCACTTTCTGATTTTAGTATTAGAGTTTGAGTCTCAGTTGGTACCCGAATGAGCTATTATTATATCATAGGGATGCACTCCGCTACAAACGGTTGTAGATTGTCGAAATGTCTAAACATTCTACAGTCGTTGGATCGTTGAAGATCTGAACGCGCGTTGTTCCAGAGCACAATACGTGGCAGCAAGGTTCTACAGTGGACATTTTCAAAGGGGTCAATCACGTTCTACTATTTTGCACAACACATTCTACAGAGGTCAATCACATTCTACCATTTCGCACTACACTATCTACACGTTCGGACATTTCCACCTTGTTTGTACATGATTGTTACCCTTATATTATATTTAGTTTGATTCGTATTTGTTTAAGTTCTGTTTAGTGCAGTGTGTTTGTTTCACGGAAGCTTAATAGGTTCTATAGTAAGATCGCGGGGTTTTTCCAATCAATCGAGGTGAAGGTCGTGGCTTGCATAATACTATGAGTTCTTATATACCTTTAGTCTATATGTGTGAGAATTGTTCCACTCAATTTGAATGATTAAATGAATGACTTTGTTGATTAGAAAAACATCCTAAAATATGTGTTTCACATAGTTGGAACCTTTATTTTCAAGTTTGGTGGAACAATTTAATTGAATATATTTTTCGTCTTAATTACGTGTTCGAAGATTATAGATAATTGAAGATAATGAATTATTCGAGTATTGTAATGATTGATGGATCATTGCCGACCTCAAAGAAGCCGATCCACCTTAGGTTGACAAGTGTTATATATTATGGGAATCATATTCTACTTCCAACACTTCTTGTCTCTATCTCCTTTACACCTAACCCATATATGAAATAAATAAAAACAAAAAAATAAATTGTTTATTATTCATATGTAGAAATTAAGATATTTATATTTGAATGCTTCAATTCAACCCACAGCTTCACAAGTTGAGTTGCTTAGCTTGCAAGAAAAATGAAAATTACAATGCCATTTATTGTCAAGCAAATGGGCGCGTTACATGGATTACAATCATCAACTTTCATTAACAATGGTCTTCAAATCGCTCCTATGCGAGACTGGAAACCGAATTGAACAATAGGAATGATTTTTAATATTATAAAGATATTTATGATCAATGAAAAAGTTCAAGTCGGTTATAACCGATACAATAATGAGATGATTCTTTGGTTAGAAGCCGACCGAACACTAACATGATGGGCCTTTATTTTAGGCATCTCTCAATCAATCATTTAGACCTAATTTTGAGATAGTTATTTATACAATTTATTTAATTCGATCTAGTTTTTTTTTATTTGGGTTCGGGTTTTTTATTAGAATTAAGTATCATGAAATAAAAGGCATTCAAATTTTTATAGATTACTAATTCAGTTATAGACATATATTCAAAATTAAGAGTTATGATTTATATTTGTAGAATATTTTGGTTTGATTCTTTTCAATTAACTATCAGTTTTGATTTATAAAGATTATATATGAACTCTGATTAATTCTGAATCCAAAATGACATTGTTAATCATAAATCATTTTTGAAGTATAAAGTCAAATCAAATATTGAATAGTAAATAATAAGTTGCATAATGATGCATTAACAGATTTGGTCTTTTGTTGTACAATCTGACCAATATATGTAGTGTAATTCTAAAACTTTGTATGGTATTGGAACTGGTTGATTTGGATTTGTAAACATTTGGTCTTGGGACTCATTTTTGTCTCCTGGTTGATTTGGACTGGTAAGTATTTAATCATATAGTCTGTTCATTTCTTATGGATGATTTAGTTTATTTGGGATTACATGTATTCATTCTCCGTCTATGTCTGTTTTGGTCTATGTAAGTAAGCCATGTAGACCACTAGAAATGAATGTAAATGGGATAAAACACTTGTAAACAGAATAAGTGACATATAAGATTTGTACCGTAAATGTTTGAGAACGCCGAGAATGCGGAAGAGAAGAACGTTTGAGTCCAGCAAATTGTTGTTTTTTTAAGACAAGATTGTTCTCTCTACAACATTGAAAGGATCATTGAACAATTGTCTCTCAAGATAAAATGAATTTAAACCATTATTATTCCTACCCTCGTTGTATTACAATTTTCTTTGTATTCCTGTGATTATAAATCGTACCACCTGTGTGTACTTTACGAATAATATAAAAAAAACATCAAACATTCTTAAATTACATAAGAAGGTTCAATGGTCTGAATGAAAAAATGTGTCAATTTAAATCAAAACTCAGCTAGGAGTTCAAGTAGAAAGATAGGAAATGTACTAAACTCAGGCCGTGCCGAGAGGGGACGCCGGCGGCGACAGTGCACGCGTGTAGTTGTTTCCCGACCTGAGCTGGTCCACGGGTCTCCTCACTACACGTTAAGTGATGATCCAAGGCCACAACCTTTAGGTCCTATTTTCAAGTATATAAAGAGTCACTTTTATTCAAATGTGAGCAATGTGACACTCAATATTTGAACTATTGTATTGCACATTTGTCGTATCTTTAAGTATTGTTATCTCATTCAATATTTGATTAATTTTCATAAGTGTATAGCTTAAATTCTAGTTCTCGAAGAAATGAACACAATAAATATACACATGATCCAATTTAATTACTATAATTGATCGGAATGATCACCATAAAATCATATCTAAACATGGTTTTTAACAAATTATTTGTTAATACTCATGTGTAGTTTTATATATCTACAGGTAAAGAAAGTATTCGACTGTAAAGTTGCACAAAAAGTCAAAAGTAATTTGAACTACACTTTTGATTAATAAGCACTCAAAAAGTCAAAAGTAAGGAAGCTTCAACTTCACTAATAACAAAACACAATACAACAACAAATCCACATAAATAAGAACCAAAACTCCTATTAATTTCCACCATGATGAGAACAACTTGTGTTGTAGAGAAGAAGTGAAGAGCTAAACCCTAATTTGGATTTACCCAAATCAAATTCAAGAAGATTATCCTCCAATTGATAACCTCCAATTACTATTGGAGTGATTTGATCAAACCCACCATCCACAAACCCTAAGCACATAACATTTTCACTCACCTTCACCATTGAATTGGCCCCATGAATCCTCCAATACACCTTGCTATTTTGTAGCACCAAGTCTATCGGGGGCACGGCAGGCCCGGTTATCGTATAACTCATCTTCGTAGAGTCGTAACATGCGTTGAACGGGTTCACTGATTTTACTTTCTTCATCTTCCAAATTTTTGCGATGGCAACAAAATATCTGATAACAAATCTGTAAATCGAGGAACGTAATGTTGTGTAAGGCGTTACTGTACTGATTTTTGTTCCTCCAGAACCATCTTTATAAAAAGGCGTTAGCACTGAAGTGTTGAAACGTACGCGTTTCCGATCTATTCTGATTGAAGTTACATTGATAAAATACTCGTTGGACGAAAAATTTCCAACCCTGATTGGAAATGTGCTTGTGGGATTCAAAAGGAGTGGGGTCCTTAGAAGAATTTTTGACATATCTTCGGAAAAAGGGGACATAAAATATGGCCCACCACCTACAAAAATATTCCCAGAACCCGACGAAGGCACGCAAAAAGCAAACTTACTAGGAATTTTCAACGCTCGTGCGAATATCGCCGGCAGCGACAATCGATTCCTCGAAAACCCTATCATCCCCCGAGACTCGTTCGCCAACCCGCCCGCTAGAATCGACTCAACGCACGAAAATGGAAATTTGGGCACGGACACATGTGACACATTAGTCACATTATAACTTGGTGTCACATAAAAAACATCCTCGGACAGCTCGTCCCCTATGACCATTTTAAGGTAAGGGTTGTAGGAGTTGTAAGAGCACTTGGGGCCAATACAAGAGCGGCTGTTGGAGAGGCTACACGTGTCGGAGTCGCATCGGACGGGGCGGTGGGAGGAGGAGTTGTAGCCGGCGCCGGAGCAGGCTAGCCAGAGGGAGTCTCCGGCGAGGTTGACCACCGCGTTGACTTGGAGCTTGGGGGTTCCGATGGAGAAAGAGGTGTAGTATTGGAGTGTTTCATGGTCTTTGTTGATCGGAAGGACAAGATTTGATGCAACCGAGCCAAGAATGAAATTGAAAACATTGTAGAAGAAGAAGAAAGCAAAAGAGAAAGAGAAAGGGAAAGTCATATTGTGTTGTGGAAGATAGGAAATAAAGTCCCAAAAGCAATGCTAATTATTTATGCTTTAATGCTTCAAGCTACAAGGTTCATATATATAAGTATCTTTGTAATAATAATAATAATATCTTTCTCTAAGACATTATTGGACAGTATAATTTATAGATTCTTCTTAGTAAAGAAAATTTTGAATTTCAACATCAATTTTTTACATGTGGTTTACCTTTAAAACTCAAAATTTTAGTAAACTTTGTTTCCTTATTTCAGTAAGTGAACTCGAAGTTAAGGAATAAGAACTATAAAAATAGGATTTTGTCATGAAATTTGTATAGAAAATACTGATTGATATGTTTATGTAATTTTAAAGTTATAGTTGATGACACTCACCAACCACGAAAAATGGAAACTCCACTTGAATTAAAAATAACATAACTCTTATGTGTAAGTCGGATTGTACACGATGAATCAAGAAAGACAAATCAACAACCAGTCTGAAACAAGTCTAAGTAAAGAATGATATAGGTCGAAAACGAACCAAACCCATTAAACTCGAATCAAATTCAAAACTCAAAATAGTTGATAATTTTTCAATATATCCAATAAAAATAACAATATCATATATATATGATTTGTGTACAACTCAGAGATATATTCAAGCTTTGGAAAAGTGAATGCATGGAGTATAGTATAATCTCTTGAAAAACGGCTTGATTGAAGGCAAGAATTGCGAAACAAGGCACATGTAATGTAGAGGCTTTCACCGCCTAAATATTTATTTTGTTTGACTATAGATACATGCAACAGTCTTGAATGGTACGGAAAGGTGGTGTACTCGAAACTTAGAGCTCAAGCATCATCTTAGAGAAAAGCAATTCTAGATTTAAATCTTTTTTAATACAAAAAGATAATCACACTATTAGCCAAGGTCGGTTAGATTTGGTATACACTTCAAGCAAATTTTCAAAAGAAAAATTATGGGATAAACTTGAAAGTAAACCTCAAAATAGTTGAATCTCAATTTCATACAGAATGGCAATTTTCTCACTCAATCATTTTTTCTTTAAGTTCGTTGAAAACCATTCAAAATTAATGTTTAAAAACTAAATTGTTCTTGACTGTGTTTTAAATTCACTAAATGTGGCATTTGACCCTCAACCAAAAAGGGTTAAATGAGGTATTGCAATTCTAAGGTATCACTGAAAAACATGTGGATAAGTAGGGTAGTATTGCATGTTTAACAAAATACAAAAATTTCCAAGCTGTCTGTCTTTAAACTATTATAAAGAGCTCACAACACATTCTAAATTAACTTGAGAAGTGAAGAAGCATAACAAGGCAAGAAACATAATCTGATCCCATTGAAGCATTTTCCAACACAAGAAAAATAAGTGTATATATAGATAGAATAAGAGGTACAACTGTTGTGAGTTCCAAAATTGACTCAATGATCAAAACTGCAATTTGATCAACATCCCAAGGTTTAGGTGTAGAGAGCTCATTCATCCTCCTGGCTGCGCAGCCTGGCGAGCTTGTTGGTAACGACAACGTCGAGCTGGGAAGCCTGCTCCACAATATCCTTCCTCTTCCTCGTGGAGATATTGTGCGCGATCTCAGCACAATAGGTACTGAAAGCGAGTATATTATGATAGGAATCAACATAATACAGAGTTGACACAATTTGGTGGCTATGGCAAGTGCAGTTTTGTACCTGTTGTGCATCATCAAGAGTTCGAGCTCCTTGGCGTTGTGGACAACAAACTTCTTGAAGCCGTTGGGGAGATAGTGACAGGTTTTCTTGTCTGAGCCATAACCAATGTTGGGCATTAATGTAACTCCCTTGAGCTTTCTTCTAACCCGAGAGTCTATACCCTTTGGTCTACGCCAGTTTTCCTGTCACATGCAGGATATTCATATTAAATTGTTAATTAAAAGAAATTTAGAAGCAAAACCATTTCATAAAATAAACCAAATTATCATCACAAATGGACAGAGAAACAAAACCTCAACTCATTCGTTTTTTGCTAAAGCAAAACAAAATACAAATTGGGAAATAAAAGAAGAGAAATGTAAACAGGGATAAAGTAACAGAAATCTTGGGCAGAAATGAAGCCGGCTGTGTCGCAAGTCCTATAAGAAGTTTATTTATGCCCAGAAAAACGAAATGCCCAGCAACAAATAAATAATCAGGACATCAGATACCATAGGCTAGAAAAGGAAATGAAAGAACAATGAAAATCCAAAGATGATAAAATGTAAAAATTACATTAGCAACCTCAGCCGAAAGATGGTGATAATGTATTATGATAATCACAAGTAATTCAGTAATGAATAGACATGTTTGCATCACGGGTTGCATAAAAAACAAATTGTTGGGCAATCTTCAGTTTCACAAGAGAGGAAAACATTACTCTAACCACTGAATTTAGAAGGCCGTATCAAATATTTTTTTTTAGAAATGAAGACAACAAAAGGTACATCATTTAAATAAAATGTCATTAAAAGCAGGGATCAGATAGTCGATCACTTATCACCATTTTGCATGAACTTCACACAAATCAGACTAAGTTAAAAATATCCTCATATCCCACAAAAATAACGAATAATCAATGCAGCATAAAGTGCAAAACTTAATTCAAATTAATAACAATAGTATATGAGAATCAGATAAAAAGTCAATCACCACATTGCATCAAGTGATGCAAATAAGACTGGGGCGACAAATAACTATCATCATATCCTCCAAAATATAAGGCATTGATACATAACTATACAAACAATCACGGGTGGTGATGTAATAATAACCAAAAGATTATAAAATATAAATATCAAATCTGCAACCTCAGCCGAAAGATGGTGATAATGTATTATGATAATCACGGGTTATTCAGTAACGAATAGACACGTTTGCATCACAGGCTGCATAAAGAAAACACAACTGTTGGACAATCCAGAATTTTACGAGAGAGGAAACATTATATCCCACAAAATGATTAATTAAGGTGCAAGACTTAATTCAAATAATAGCAATACGCTATAAGAATCAGATAATAAGTCAATCACCACATTGCATCAAGTAATGCAAATAAGACTGGGGCGACGAATAACTATCATCACATCCTTCAAAATTCAAAGAATTTGAAACAAGAAAAACCATTGATACACACAATCACGCAAACAATCACATCACTCTAACCCATTTCCTACATCATCATTTTCAAGATCGTGATTTATAACTTTAAAATGGATTAATACAAACACAATCAACCAAACAATTCACATCATTCCAACCCATTTCTTATATAAATCTGACCAACCCAATTAGAGGCTTACAAAGCTCAATAGTTGAGTGAACAAAATTCAAATTTAACACAAACCCGTGATTTATAACATCAAAATGGATTGAGTCAAAGCAATACCAACACAAATTGAGACCCATCAAAGGTTGAAAAAAAATATACCTTGACGGTGATCCTGCGGTCACTCTGTGGCCTCTTGATGCTTGACCCGCTTCTTGATGATCTTCTTCGTCAGCAAAGGAACCGCCATTTTCACTCACCTCTGCAACTCAAAACAAATGAAATTGAAAAATCAAAATGAAATCGAATCGAATAAAAATGAAAACTTTCAATGCTGTGTTACAAACCACGAAGAAAGGTAGAAATTGGGAAATGGTAATGAGCATCACAGTGTTCTAGGGTTCTTCTTCGTCGCCGAGCTTCGTTGTAGAGCTTTCATTGAGCTCTTATAGAGACTGCTCTAGGGTTTATGTAAGTGCTGCGAGGAGCACTTTGGGAGATGTTTGGGTGATAGAGTAATATTAACCCTGCTCTGGACAAGAGTGTACTCACTCCTATTTTGTAAGGGTAAATTGTTGGTTGTATGATCTGTAATGTAAACGAATCGAATCGAGTTTATATTTGTCACGGCTCAACTAAGGGCTGCTCAAATTCGGCTAACAGGATCCGAAAGCACAAATTGAAAACCATACCAGTCAGATCGCTTTCTAAATTCATGAATCGAAACTGGACCAGTCATACATCGAACCAAGAAATTAACCGACCGGTTGTATTGGCCGGTTTTTATTAAACTGAACCGGTTTGGAATTAATTTTGGGACTCAAAACCAGGCCAAACCAAACTTTTTTTTCAGTTAAAATCGAATCGTTTTTGTTGGTTGATACACGTGGACACCTCCTATACGTGGATTTGTGGAGATCAATAGTTGATACAAGTCATGTATGATGTATTAACCCATCTCCGGTCTATTAGGTTAGTCGATAGTTTATATAAATCGACCGAAACATAACCGATTTCTTCCGATTCTTGAGTTTAATAACAAAGCCTAGACCGATTTTATCCAGTTCTAGTCGGTTTCCCGGTTCCCGATTTAATTTGAACAGCCCTAGCTCAACTTGGCTCCAGCTCGAATGGATACATAATTAAGCTTAATTTTGTCTAAAATAAATAGTGAAGCTTGATCTCGATTTGAATCGATTAGTCAAAAATATGAATTTTAGATGAGCTAACAAGATCAAAAATATATATTGTGTATTTATGTGCAACGCGTATTTAGTTGTGTGTACCTAATTACAATCAACCTCTCGCGAGTCTAACACGCTTTAAATGGTTTGACAACAATTTTTTAGAATTATGAGAGTTTACGCTCGAAGATAACTCTAAAAGTTTTGGTCACAACATGACAAGTTATCAAGGCAAATTTGATGATCTCACCTTTTTTTATCCATTGAGCTCGGAAATTTATATCGGGTTTAGAGTATTTTGTTTCTCTAAGTAGGATAAACAACCGGGTAAAGTCGGAGTTTAGTTAGTGTTCTCGCACCCTAACCCGTCGAGTTAGAGATATCAGATTCGTCAGATTTGGAAAGTTTTGTCATTCTTAATCAACTCCTAATAGAAGAGTAACATGCTAAACACAGTTCATGTACACAAGATCAAAACAGCCTTTAAACTAAGGTTTTCATAGATTAATCAGTGATCTGCATTATACAAACGTTTTCAAGGGAACAAGCATTCAGGGAACCATAAATTGAAGACGAAAACTCGAACGAGTTCGGAGACGTTGGCACGATGTCAACAAAATCTTTATCGACCTTCTTGACGTGCGAGCTCAACTTTAGGGTTGCTGTGAACTGCATTTTACTGATGTGTTTCACTAACTTCTCCATAAAATCAACGGAGAACACCATGTTGACGTCTTCCTCCAAACCTTGGAGCTCTTTGGGTACTTGGATCCCGACTTCTGCTTTCTGTGAATCAACCAACCCAAGAAGCAGCGGGCTCCCTCCGATATGGCGTTGATTGAGGTTGCATACCTGCGTGAGGGTTATGCCAAAATCAGTCATCAAACATCAGACGAGTATTTAGTGAAAAAACACCTGAAGGTTCTAAAGCTCGGGATTAGAAAGAACTCAGCAAGGTGAAAAATAAAGAGTTATGAGAACTTTGAGAGAAATCGGCAAAACTCATTTTGTATGCGTGTGTGTATATATAATTTTATTTTTCACAACAAAGACAAAAATAACAATAAGTTAATAAAAATAAAATACTCTCAAAGAACTTGATAAGTTGAAACAAAATCACAAATTATATGACAGTTTCAAAGCATACTTAAGAAAATTAAATTAAAAAATTTCACCAGGTTTGTCCTAGTGAGAACTCAGAAAAATTGAACCACCTAGAACAAGTTCTAAATTCCTACTGAAATCGGGGACAACTAGAGAGTTTTAGAATGCTGACAAAACTAAGGACTCCATCGTGTTATATACTAAGGCGAGGGGACTTCTGATGGGTTGCATGCTAGTTTGCCAAAGCAAAAAGATCTTAGTTGATCAAGAAATGAAAAGATTGTTCTATAGGGAGAGTAATCGAAAGGGCGGGTGGGGAAGTTCTTGTTTCTCGGTCATTGCAGAAAGAGAGAAAACTTATTGCTGAACATGTATTTAAGACGTGAGATGACAGTAATGGAAATTCCTCCACTTATTGCATAAAGTTAACATGGTAATGAATGCCTAACCTGAATATATTCCGCTCCCATTTCAGTAAGATTCTTAGGGATGTCGTGTGATGAAAGCACGCTGATGACTCCTCCGAATCCAATTGGTGATTGGAGCATCTCCCAGGGTGATTTCATTAAAATCTTATTCGCATCCTGCTCCTCTAGCGGGCTGCTAACAACAGGTAGTCTCTCTTCTTCCAAAAACCAGACCTGCAAGTAGGTGAAGGTAATATAGTAAACATATGCAACAGAAACCGTCAAATTAATGAATTACATGAAATACTGAAGTGTCTTGGTTTCAAGGTTTTATAACTCAGATTTGTATAATTGGTCCACATCCACTTTATGTTGATCAATGCTTTTACTCAACGTGATGGACTAGAACATATCTGAATTTGGATTCGACACACGGATATGGTGTTAAAGCCCGGCCCACCTAAAAGCTCAAACTAATAAGTGGAAACTCGGATTTATTATTTAAATTAATGAATGGATCCACATAATATCGATGTGGGACTTAACACCCCTCCTCATGTGCCAGCCGTGGAGCTTGACACTTGACCATGGGCCCTATGACCCAAACATATGGCAATGAGGGATTTACCACTAACCAACCTCTGATACCATGTTAAAACCCGATCCACCTAAAAACTCAAACTAGTAATTTGAGGCTCGTAATTATTTTAAACCAGTAGATGGATCCACATCTTATCGATGTGGGACTTAACACGTGGGCCCTAATAGTTCCCAATGCTCACGGCCTTAAATCAACAGTACTATGATCCCTCGAAAAACTTTAAAATCAAACCACATAGAATGGTTCATGCTAAGGTCAACTTGATAATTGAGTTGGTTTCCATTTCCCATATATCAGTCATATTTTCTATTTTTCTTGGCTTTGAGTTAGTATATTGATTAGTGAGATTGCTCAAAACTCTTAAAATATTGAATCTCTCACTACAAGTTCCAAACAAAGACTTAAAGACATCGTAGAACTGTTGCCATATAACAACACTCGTGAATATTAATATCAACGACACTCATGAATATTAATACCAAAACCCGAGCTTTAAGTCGATGAACATTATGAAAAAACCAGTTTATCATGTCAACCAAGCAGGGATCTTAAGACTATCAGAGAAAATATTCTCAAAAACAATACCACAACAGTACACACACACATATATACTAACCTTTTCGGAGTCAAATGCAAAGTAATCATTACTCAAGAACAGTTTTGTTATTTCCTGAATTTCATGAGCCGGGCAAACCAAAATCAGAGGCACAGATGTGCGATCTTTTACCTGCCACAAGAACATGCTTGTTAAAAAAGATGATTCTATACAATAACTTCTACAGTTAATAATCGACAATCTTAGAGGTGATGACGTTGGACCTTGAATATTCTCAAACACTTATTAGCAGATAAAATCGTATCATGTAACAGTCAGAAGGATTGATTGTAGCTTTGCACCAAGCTCAAGGACAAGAAAACACCAACAGAAGGACGTGCATAAAATAAAAAACTAAATCATACTATAAAAGAAAAGTCAAACATAATCATCACCTTCACAAATTTGTGATCATTGCTAAGTAAAGTCTGAAGAAGGGAACAGGGTGAATTCTCATTCAAAATTAAGACAATGCCCATTTTTCCTTTAGATATTAGATTTAGCCCTTTCTTCCGCAAATTGAAATTTGCACCGAGCTTCTCTTTACTTGCAGAAGAAGTGAGACATCCCTCTGATATTTTTATCGCACTTTTCACTAGGTTAGTTGTCACAGCACTGAGTAACTCGGGTCCATCCCATCTGATACAACGAATCAGACATAAGAGTGTCACAAGGTCTGACAGCATATTAGACAAGAGTCACAAGACACTACGAGGAATGTGCTTATAGCATAATATATATGTGTGTGTGTGTGTGTGTGTGTGTTTTTATCTTTCAGAGAGGAATTGAAGCATAATAAATCAAAGCAAGTTCACAATTTCAAAATCGGTTTCATATGAAAATAGAACAAAAACAATCACCAGTAAATACAAGAAGCTTCACGATGCCCATGTTCAATGTTCTAAAAACGCTATGAGCTATACTCTAGCGAGATTAACCGGGAAACTAATCGGATTAAAAGATTAATCGGGGATTGTTAGAAAAATGCTTGTGTTTTAACCTGAGAACAACAGTTCTGTAACAAAATTCATGGAGTAGATGCATGAAGTACAAACTGAAGTTTACGAGATTCAAACAAACTTCACCTCTTTGATGGTATTTCAGTATTTTTCATTGCTATTCGGAGCAGCATGGAGTTTACACCAACAATCTGATCTGCAAGTAATTTTCCTTGTGATTTTTCTCCAAACCTAAATCCGTCAAATACATGTTGTTGCTCCATTTCACAGAGTTTCTTTTTTGCTGCTATGAGCTGTCTTTGGAACTTCTTCTTGTCTCTCCATTCCTAAAATGGACAAAAAGTCTCTGATTTAAGCATGAACAAGTGAATCACATAAAATAGTAAACTATAAGATGGAAATGCTGGAAAAGTGATCAGTCAATCAGAATATACTGTATGTATAACTATCAACTTCAGTATAGTGGATGTCCTACAAGTTTGCGCCTTTCTTTCTTGGATTTCTCGTGAGTGCGCACGTTTAACTCAAGAAGTCCAGTAGGAGGAGTTATATACATTTCTCTCCTCTGCATATCAACGTCTGGAACAATTGACGCAGCAAATGGTATCCAAACAAGGTGATTAGAAAGATCTTCTTCGTCTGACTCCGGCTTCCCATTTTCACTGGTCGTGGTATCTGCAGACGTGTCAAGCTTGACTCGTAATAAATCACAAGCTCCAGTGTTGAAAATATTTACAACGGTTCCGACATGTTCACCATTTTCCTGAAAATAGAGGTGTATGGTTAACAAATTGAATTATGAAAGCTGAATTTCATTAAAGATGAAAAATAAAGCGAAGAACTAAATAGATATAAGTCGATGTTCGTCAAAAAAGAATACAGAAAACAAATGAAGATAAACTTAAAGCACATGCCAAAATCATGCATCTGTTGAAGATGTGAATATAAAGTGCAAATAAATTATTTCCTGCAAGTACAGACAACTACGAGATGGTATTCAAATAATTATATAAAAAAGTGAAAATCCTATAGAAATGTATTACAATTCAAACCTTAAGAATAACTCTCATGCCAACAAGATCAGGAGTGTAAAATTCGCCTTCTTCCAATTCCGGCCTTTCTCCTTCCGGCACAAGTATAGATGACCCAACGAGTAGTCTAGCCTGAAAAGTTAAAAGGTGTCGTCATAACTACAAAATTCCATGCTTGTCAAATAATAATAGCAATAATTCTTTGCAACTTAAAAGGAGCAATCAGAAATACAAGCAGCTTAAACGACTGAGCATTTTGAATGAGCTTTTTAGTTTTGAGCAGAGTTCTAAGAATCCCCCACTTGTCCGATTAATTTCCGACTAATCTCCGATAAGTCCCCTGAAGGCCCTCTCTACCCAACTAGCGCCTGGTGTTTTTTAGAACACTGGTTTTGATTTCAAGCAAGTACTCAACTTCAGAATGTTGAAGTAAATAACATGCTCGTAGAACCAAGATCAAGGTAGCGACGAACTTCCACTAGATTTTGCAAATGTATTTAACAATGGTAAGGGTCTTTAGGCCTTTTATAGTTTAGTTCAATTCAAATACATCCACCCAAATTTCAATTAACATTAGCAGCTAAGTTACACATAAATGGTTATAAAGCTATTTACTACATGGAAGACAAATACCATGGCTATTAATCCACTAAGAAATGAGTCTACCTACATACTATTAATGGCTATGATTTCAATTTAGTATAATGCACAAACAGATGGGTTTTTTTCTCTTTGTTTTTGTAAGGAAAAATTGTTACATCAATCTCTTCAATCAAGATCGTCCATGATCCATAACAGTACATATACCTGTTCAGTATAATCGAGTTTACTAGCCACAAAGAGAAGGTGAAACGAGCAAATTAAGATAGAACACTTAAAAAACTACACATTTTTCTCGTAAGGGTCACCTGATCCACTGAATCAATTCCTTCAAACGTAAGTATCCAACCCTTCTTTGCAGCGTGTTCCTTTCCTGCAAGCAGCTCAACTTCTTGAGTTCTTTCTTCGGACATATATTGCTGCTTTATCCATCTTTTCCCAGGCTAACATAAGAAAACCAGTTTATGATAAGATTTCAACAACCAATATTTCATCAAACTGTTTCAGATCCTTCGCATCATTTCAAATTTCAATTTTGTTTTACCTGGCCAAACCGCAATTCTGGAAAATCAGTGGTTGGTTTTACACAAACGTCCCCTTGAAGCCCATGAGTACTGATTACGTAACCGATTTCAACAAATCCAGGTTCGGTTGTAATAGTTTCCACAGCATCTTCAAGAGCTGAAATGGAATGAACATTGTCAAACAAATGCATCACATAAATAGTGATGAGGAAGTTCAAACTCGTCAGCAGACATTTCACATATACCAACTTTTATTGGAAGTTTTGATCGACATTAAAGCATTAGTGACGAGAGAACGATAAAAAAGTTCAATACCTGAAGGGGAACAAGTAAACATTTGCACCAATAGAAATGATCATACCACAGACATGAATTATTATCAGTTAATACCATGAAATGAGAAACTAATCCAATCTACTTGGACAATAAGTTACAGAACTTCATTCATTTTTGTTTAAAAAAAATTGTCTATCATTAGAGGATCACAAATATATTAAAACTCTACGATTCTACCCCTAACCCCGTCCTGCCCCCAAACCTCTAACCTCTTACGAGATAAGATGTTAACTTCGCCATTAGACCAACCCTAGTGAGCTGAGGAACTTCATTCATTAAAAACCAGTGTTCTAAAAATCACCGTGTTCGATTAATCACCAATAGGCCCTCTCCACCCGACTAGCGCCTAATGGGTTTTAGAACAATTGTTAAATATTAAACAATCGGGCATAACTATTTGATTCACTCTTCTAGTTTGATAAACGTATTGGTGCGCATAGAAACTTCATATACATGCCACAAAGCAATCAATTTTGAAGTATTTAACTTCAACAGACTCTAAATCTCAACAAAATCACTCTTAAAGCAACAAAAACCCACATTACCCCAAACCCACCACACATGTAGCCAAAAATCCCCAAACCCACAAACCAAACTCATTCCACTGCCACTAAAATCAAACATATACAAAAATAAATCTATGCGTTCCCAATTCCATCCTGCAAATTGCTATACCCTGAACCAAAGCAAACAGGTAAAAACTACACGAACCCAGAACAGAAGTGAGTCAAGAGACTGAGATAAACCAAACCCAGAAGCCAAAACAACAAATTTACCGGCTCTATGGAGAGGAACGAAGGATTGGGTGTAGCTTTGGAAGGAGCTGAAAGGTGATTGGGCGTGCGAAGAAGCTGTGCTCGAACCAGAGGGTCGCTTCCGAGACGGAGCTGTAAGTAACAAATTAGAGGTAGGAATTGAAAGGCACGAATTTGGAGAGCATAGAATCGAAGCTCCTTGCATCGCTTAGCTCAGTGGCCAGAACCACAGAGAGAGCAACAGAGGGACTGTGAGAACGGAAATGGCTAAGCTCTTGTTATATTTTTCTAAATATCTTTTTTTAAGAGATAATTTCGTATATTGTCACAGTATTTGATAATTTATTTTCTCTCAAATAGAATAATAATATTAGATATCAGTTAGTATTCAGTTTAAAATGATAAAAATATTTTTAATTGTCATTAAAAGTTTCTTTTATATTTATTTTCTCCTCACAATTCTGAACCCCCGCTTTGAGTTTTTAGTGTTTGATTGTTGAGTACAATTGCTTGTATTTGGAAATGTATACATCATTTTGTCGTATATTATTTTAATATTTTAATAATAACTATCAGATATTAAAGTGCATCTTTATTTTGCATCTTTATTTAGTCAAGTGATAAATCAACTCTTGGATATTAAATAGTAACAACAAAATAATTATTTTTTAAAAGACAAATGACATATGTTATATTTGCATACCAAATATAGTACGTAAATATAGACATCGCAAAATAATATTGACATTGACACTGTTAAATAGTGAATTGGATAAATAAATATAACACTGGGTTGGCAATTGTCTTATTAGATACTTAGTTATGTTTGTGAGACATGTTCAATTTATCTAAGGGTAGACACTTTGAACCCAGAGACCGAACCGGAATCGAGAAATCGGGAACCGTGGGTAATGATTCTGGTTCTTAAAATAAAAGAATCATAAATTTTCGGTTGAGTTTCGGTTCTTAAAACACAGATGCAGTGGGTACATAGAACTAGTCTGTTCTCTAAACATTCATTGAACCATCATTAATTTCAATTCATATTCATTCAATCATTCATCACCATCCACATGCATGGTCATCACCTTTTTCTTTCCTTCCAATTTTCATATATATTTTTTATTTTTTAATATCATTTGGCACCTAGAGTTCAACAATTCTTTTGATAAAATGAATCTAATAAATTTCACTCTAAAAAAACTCAAAAGCCACATACACATCTTGAGTCTTCTAGACTTCTTTTAATAATCATACATTTCATGTTTTTGTCTAAAAATAGGGATCAAAATTATCTAATTTGAACCTTAAACCGCATAATTAACAAAAATAAAGAGGCGACCGGATCTAGCTGGTATAACCGGAGAACCAAACTGGAGGAATGGGTCCATAACCGAACTAGCCCATTATGTAATGGTTCCAATTATAGTTCTTAAAAAGTAAGAATCGGAGAGCCTGGTTCGGTTCTTGATTAGTTCGATCCGGTTTTGGACTCATGCCCACCCCTAAATCTATCATTCGGGGAGAATTCCATCAAATCATCATGTCCTTAGTTTTAAGAAAAGTTATAAAACTCGGGATTATGGAGAATTTGGGAAGAGAAAAAAAATCATTTTAGATTATACATGTGATTCACGTGAAAGACATAAATAACAATATTTTTTGTAAAATAAAATACTTCAAACATTTAAAACAAAAAAAAATCATGTACACATTAATTTTTAAGAATTGACTAGCTTTAACTAAGTTAGAATTTAGTAAAATTTAACCGTTGAAGAACAAGTTCTAAAGTGTGCTTTCAAGACTACCTCATTACGAATTGCAACGATGAAATGCATATATTATCTACTATATTGGCATGTGTTCTAAATTTATAGGGATACGCTCTTCATTCTCTATGTTAACCTTGACAAATTATGTGATTATTGTCACAGACCGAAAAATAGACACGGATTTGTACATGTTCGGGACCAAGTATAGTCTCCATGGATTCTACCGGGACAAATTCGAATGGTCTTGGAGCATATATGTGGATGAGTGTTGGGCTAGTCGGACAACCCTACCCAATAAGGGTAAATAACCATAAATTGATGTCTCTTGGACGAACCTTTCTAGAATTTTGAAAAATCACACAATATCACGAGTCACGAAGAATTTTTGGTCATCCAATGTGGCATGCCCCTAGTATAAATAGGACAAGTAGGAACCTTTGAGGGTCATCCAATCCTCTAAGATTTCTATAATTGTAAATCTATTTGTAAACAATCCTTTTTATGCTCTCACTCCTCTAGAAAGAGACAAAATCAGTTATGAAGGCTGATGACACACTCCTCAAATAGGAAATCAACCTTTCCAAATTCTAAAGTAAAAATTGACATTGAAAGCCTGGGAGTTGTCCACGATGATAGTGAGAACCAAATCTGGTTCATTTCGATTACCCGACAGTTCGGAATTTTAGGAATCATAAGTGAATCAGAATCAAATGTTTTTTCAATTAAGAACTTGAAACTGAATTACGATTTTTGGTTCTCCGTTCCTGGTTCAAACCCAGTACAATTCTCGGTTTTGGATCTAAAATGTCCACCCCTATTAACGAGTAATGATACATATACTTTATTAGAGGTGCGGTAGAGCGGCACAATGAAAAGTAGTTTGTATTCAATCATGAGATCACAAAGAGATACGATGTATCTAAAACGAAATGTGTGATTTAGTATCACTGATGAGTTATTGTTTATGTTCGAAAGTCTGGGTCTATGGAAACATAAGTGTGTATAAACATCATACCATTTTGCTAGTCCTTCAATCAACAAATTTATCATTCACTTTTTTAAGGATCTTAGTAAAATAGTATGAAGGAATATGTTTTGCTACACTTCTCATCTCTTAGTATATTTCAACAATCTTATAGTTGCACAAAATTCTGATAAGACCCTACATGAATATGTAGCACAAGAAGAAGCCTACAGCATTTGCTTCAACTTTTCGAACTTAAAATTTTGGAACCTTTTGTCAAAAATATGTCACATACAGTGACAATGTTTGACATGTGATAATCAGTGTAAAACATATGAACTAAACTTTACGTATGTAAAACCGTCATCATAGATACATTTAATGAAACAAACAATGATTGAATTACGTAAATGCTTTACTACTTCAATAAAAAAATAATAATTACATAGTCAAACAAGAATATAGATTTTAAAGACCAGATCATTTCATAAAGACAATGACGATTATTACCTGATCGCTTTAAATGATGTATAATAATTATATAAAAATCTCAATTTCTCAAATATTATTTCAAAATCAAAAGTATATTTTATCTCCATATTATCATTAAGTTGTCTATTCAAATGTAACAGTTTTATCACGGTTTTTCTTTTCACCAACCATCTACCCATATTATTTCACATAGTTTTCAAACAAAAAATTTAAAAATAAGTAAATAAATAACAATATGCTATATACTTTAATATTAAATACTTTATTAATTTAACTACATGCAAGCATTTTAGAGGAAAAATTATTTTAATACATATAATTTTTCCATTGAAATATTCAATCTAGATATTTTATCCAAATATAATCACCAAAAAATACATATGAAATTTTCAGGTTCATTTCATTTAGAAATATAATTAAACAATAATGAATATTTTCATAAGACCATAGGGAACAATAGTGTTCGTATGAGTGGACGCCAAAACAAATGGTTCTTTCAATTTAAGAAATAAAAACCAAACTGCTAACCATAATTTTTATTCTCCAATTCTGGTTTGGTCTCGTTTCAATTCCCAGTTCCGAATCTAAAATGCTCACCCCTATTAGTGAGCGACAACACATGAGCTTTATTAGAGGCGCGGTAGAGCGGCATGATAAAGAGTAGTTTGTATTCAACTATAGGATCACAAAGAGATATGAAGTATCTGAAATAAAATGTGTGATTTAGTGCTGATGAGTTATTGTTTATGCTCGAAATTCTTGCTCTAAGGAAAACCTAGGTCTGTATAAACATCATAACATTTTGCCAGTCCTTCAATCGAAAAAATTCTACGAATGTTTCTTGCTTCTCAAACACCTCATATATAAATCTTGTATGTTAATGATGACAATACACTTCATTTCCCAGCGATACACATTATTTAGTGTGTTCTTTATCATTGGGCATGTACGACTTGGACTCGTAGCACAAGAAGAATCTTATAACATTTGCTTCAACTCTTTGAACTTTAAATTTTAGAACCTTTTGTCAAATATGTGTCACATATGTAAAACAGTCATTATAGATACATTGATACATTTAATGAAACACAAAATGATTCGAATTAAGTGAATGCTTCAGTACTTCAACAAAAAATAATAATTACGTAGTCTCAAACCTTATTTCAAAATTAAAAATATATTTTAATGCTATCTCCATACTATCATTCTATTCAAATGTAACAGTTTCCATCACTGCTTTTCTTCTCACCAACCATGTATCCATATTATTTCACATAATTTTCAAACAAAAAATTTAAAAATAAGTAAGTAAATAACAATACATTATATACTTTAATATTTTTAGAGGCAATATTATTTTAATACATCTCTCGTTTCCATCGAAACACTCGATCTAGATATTTTATTCAAATATAATCACCTTAAACAAATACATGAAAATTTCAGGTTCATTTCATTTAGAAATATAATTAAACAATAATAAATATTTTCATAAGACCATAATAGGGAACAATAAAGTGTCAGTGTGAGCGGACGCCAAAACACATTTAAATATAGTTAATCTTCTCTCTCCTCCAATCATCAACTCCAATTTTTTTTCTCTCTCTAGAAAAAAAGTTCCATTATAGCGAGAAACTGGTTTCTTAGTCAAGCTTAAATTTTTGGCAATTACATCTGTCTTCATTGTAAGATTTTATTTTTCTTATTTATTTGTCTACTGATTCATTGTTCATCAGTTTCTACGAGTATCCAAGCTCTGGAATTGGGCTCCATTGCTTGTTCATCATTTTTAGGGCTTTTCTTCATCTGGGTGATGCTTATTTTTCTCTCTTTCTCACATTTGGTTCAGTGTTTCTGAAAAAAATATGATTTTGATTGTGTAGTGTTGGGTTTCAGTGTCTTTTCTCTCATTTTTAGGGCTTTTCTTCATCTGGGTGATTTTTTTTCTCTGTTTCTCACTTTTTTAAAAATATTTTGCTCATGCAGTGTTGGTATTGAAGCTTGTGTTATGGCTCATTTTGATAAAATTGAAGGGTATTTCTTGTTCCTCTTTTTGTCATCTGGGTCAGCTCAAATTTGGGTTTTGTTGTTGTTGGAAGAGTATTTTATCTTTTGAGTGTTGAGTATGCTTTGTACTGTATTTCATTTTAGAAGTGAATCATTTTGTTTGTGTGGTTTGTTGTTGATGATGTTGGCTTATTGCTCAGAGTTGTTGAATATTGTTGTTAGAGAATGATTGCACATTTTGATGACCAAAATGAGCATCTTCTAAATAATTGTTTGAATTGAGGATCTCCAAAATTCAGTGTGGTTATTATCAGTACTGAAATTAGGTTGCTCTCCTTGTGATAGCTTCTACGTGATTTCCTTAACTTTCTCGACTGTTAATTTTTGAATGTACATATTCAAGAGTTCTGATGTTATTTTTTTTCACGTGTTATGATTTGTTTTTAGTATGATAGGGAATTAAATACGAAAACTGAAGTGAACGAATGTCAAATAGTTAGCCTTGACCGCATTTATTTCTCTTAACCGAAAGTTAGACATAGCATTTAGACATGCTTTATGTTTAAGGCGCGACCTCACATTTTCATAACTTTTGTCATAAATTAATGTAGCATTGCAAGAATTTCTCTCTTTTCCAAGTATTCAATACAAATGTTCTTTCTCGTATTCATCTTACCTCAGTGGTAATAGTATATTATATATCTCACTTTGTCATGTTTTTGGCTGAAGGTTGATGACATGAAGCCGCCTAACTATTCATCATCAGGTAATTTTTCCAAAGATATCTTGACTCGAGAAATTAGACTAGATTTTTATTATTGGATACTCACATGGATCACGTGTTGTAGGTCCTTTCATGATTCCACCCAAACATAACCACGGAATAGAAGGAGGCGGGGCATTGAGGGCTATATCTGGATCTGACTCATACCATGCCTCGAGTGATGCTACACTTTTTTCAAGCTCATTGCCCGTTCTACCTCATGAAAAGTGTATGCGTGTGTATTTTTTGAAATTCGAATTGTTATTATCTCAATTGGGAAGATTTACCTAGTTTCTTCAAAAATGCAGTGAACTTAAATGATACAAATCATGGTTGTCAGTCTGTCGACGATGCATCCACCGACTTAGACAAACTTCGGCAAGATGTGGAGCCAAGTGATTTACTTGGAGATGTTGAAGCACATGCAATCGGAAGCTTACTTCCAAATGACGAGGATGAGCTTTTAGCAGGCATACTCGATTTTGACTTAACTGGGTTGCCTGGTTGTTTGGAGGACTTGGAAGACTATGATCTTTTTGGCAGCGGCGGCGGTATGGAACTGGAGAGTGATCTACGTGAGAGCCTGAGCATGGATTTGTCCAACATAAGCTTATCCGATGGTGTTGTTGGGAGTGGTATGCCACAGTATGGTGTTGCTAATGGTGGTGGAGCCATTGCCGGAGAACATCCCTACGGCGAGCATCCTTCCAGAACGTTATTTGTTCGGAATATCAATAGTAATGTTGAGGACTCGGAATTGAAAGCCCTTTTTGAGGTATTTCGGTTTACTTCCCACTCCTTGTAGTTCCTTGCAGTAGTGTTCTACAACTCACGAGTTGTAAAATCGAGTTGGCCGATTTTTGGACCGAGTTTTAGAATTCGCACTCGGTGGTTCAGTTTTACTGAATTTTCACTCGGTCAAGCAGGGTTAAAGTTGGAAATTTTTTATTTTTATTCTTACATATGCTTTGAAACTTTTCTATTATTTGTATTTTTGTTTTAACTTATTAAGTTGTTTTAAAATATCTTAATTTACTAAAATACTGTTATGTCTTTCATGTGAATTATCTATGAATATATAAATATTATTTAATACAAAACGAGTTTTGCCGTTTTCTCCCCGAGTTCTTAGAGCTCCTTATTTTTCACCACGCTGAGTTATTGCCAATCCCGAGTTTTAGAACCTTGCTTTGCAGTCAATATCCTTCTTTGTAGCAAAATATATTTTGTTATCAGGTTACTAAAGATGTATATATAAAGCTTGGTGTTGAACATGAATAACCATTGATTTTCTCTCTTCCTTTGATCTTACTCGTAGCTAGCTAAATAATATAGTTTCAGCAATAAGAGCAAATCTGAATTGGATTTTTAATATACTAGTTAGCTTATGGGAAATGATTTTCAGTTGATCTTGATTCTTTACCCATTCTTTTGTAGCAATATGGTGATATTAGAACTCTTTACACTGCATGCAAGCATAGGGGATTTGTTATGATATCTTATTATGATATTCGTGCGGCTCGAACTGCTATGCGTGCATTACAAAACAAACCACTACGCCGGAGGAAGCTTGACATTCACTTCTCAATTCCAAAGGTAGATATCATATTCCTTGTTTCTTGTTTTTATAGTCGTGAATGCCATCTGATATCTTTTTCTCATATCTTGCTAGGATAATCCATCAGACAAGGATATGAATCAAGGTACTTTGGTGGTCTTCAATTTGGATCCAGCTGTTTCAAATGAAGACATACATCGTGTTTTTGGGGCTTATGGCGAGATCAAGGAGGTAGTTAATAGCTTTTTAATTGCTTCATTCCTTTTTTTTACATAATCCCTCTTTTTCACACACTAAATTATATTTGGTGACGTCTACAACGTTATTTCTATTGTTAAAAGCAGATAAGGGAAACTCCACATAAGAGGCACCATAAGTTCATCGAGTATTATGATGTTAGAGCTGCAGAAGCGGCACTCAAATCCTTAAATAGGAGTGACATAGCTGGCAAGCGTATTAAGCTCGAACCTAGTCGTCCTGGTGGTATCCGCAGAAAGTATGTAAAACTTATAACTCAGTTATTAATATTATATATTTGTGATATTACAATATCCCAAGATGATTGCATAACGTCAAGGTTCTATAACTCGAGATTGGGGAGAGTCAGTGATGCGAAAAATAAGGAGTTCTAAGAACTCAGGGAGAAATCGGCAAAACTTGTTTTGTACTAAATAAATCTTATATTTAGTATATAATTCACGTGGAAGAGAAAAATAACAATATTTTAGTCAAATAAGATACTCTCAAACAACTTAATAAGTTAAAACAAAAGAATATAGAATAATTTCAAAGCATATGTAAAAATTAAAAATAAAATTGACCGAGTAAGAATTCGGTAAAATTGAACCACTGAGAATGAGTTCTAAAACTTGGACAACTTGGTTTTACCGACTCCCCACGGCCTTTTCTTATAAAATACTCCTGTAATTATGCACTATTAGTATGCATAATTGTTTCCAACTCCATTTGTGAAAGAAGTAAATGCTCTTCATAATCATGAAATTCCTTTGATATGAAGTATATTTGTTATATGATTCATATTTTGGCATGCTGCTGCTTAGTTTTGGAGTCATGCGTTCCTTCTTCGACCTGTTTTATTGTTTGATAAAAAACGTCCACTGCTACTTGTAGCTCGATATTACAATTGAATCAAGACCATGAAGTTGATGAAACTCGAAGTTTCTTGCATCATGTTGGTTCTCCATCAACCAACTCTCCACCAGGTAGAACTAAAACCTATGAATGGTTCATTACTTTTGAGTGTGTTTATTCTGTACACATTTTGGTTTGGGAAAATTGCAAGGTGCCCTCTAATATGACACTTTTGCAAAAGGGTGCTGTGTTGTTTGCATTTTTTGCAAAATGTGTATATGTTTATAAAAATGACGAAATTACCCATGCAACTAATTTTTTTAAATAAATATTTTAGAAGTTTTATGTTTTTATCTTTTAACTAAAATTTGTGTGATCAAATTTTGTAATTTAATTTTTTAGTTAATTTTTTTAGAAATTATGTTATAAAAGTCTTTATTGAATCATGTTATAAAAGTCTTAATTCTTAATTTTAGGGGTAATTTCATCATTTTTATAAAAATATACACATTTTTGCAAAAAATGCAAACACATCACCCTTTTGCAAAAGTGTCATATAATAGCTCATCTTTTTGCAATTTTCTCTATTGGATTTAAGTCGTCAACTTCTTTGTTCTACATTGTTAACAGGTAACTGGTCACATTATAAGAGCCCCATCGAACATAATCCCTTGCACGCTATGAGTAAATCACCTGGCTTTAGGACTATGAGCCCAACAGCCTATAATCATTTGTCTGGATTAACTTCACTTCTGCTTCATCAATCTTCTGCAAAAGTTGCTCCTATCGGCAAGGACCAAGTGAGGATTGGTCATCTAGAAAACATGTTCACCAACAAAATATCCGATCTTGGAGCTTCCTTCGAACAGTCACACTCACTTCCCGATCATAAAATGGGCCCGCACCAGAAGTTATCTGGGCCACCGGGTCTCTGGGGAAGTCCTAATCCATACTCCGAGCGTTCTAATTCTCCAGCCTGGCCATCTCCATCATCCTTAGGACACCCGTTAATGTCAAATGGGAATAGTCACGGTTTTCTTTATTCCGATCGCCTCAGCTCTATCATCGATGCTTCACATCAACGCCATCATCATGTTGGATCCGCTCCATCTGGTGTTCACATGGAAAGGCAATTAGGGTACTTAACAGGTTCACCAGAAACTTCATTCATCGGTTCTACTGGTTTTGGAAGCATGGGTTTAGGCCACAGCGACAGAAGTTTCATGAGGAATATGGGAACTTGTGCTGCTGCTTATGGTTTTCCGGGGAACGTGTCTGAAAATGGTTCTTCAAGTTTCCGAATGATGTCCTCGCCAAGGCTCAGTCCTTTGTTTATGGGTAACGGTTCTTACCCGGGACTTCCACCGATGGGTATTATGGAAGGCTTGACTGACAATGGAAGGAGCAGCAGACGAGTTGAGAATAGCGGGAGCCAATTGGATAGCAAGAAACTGTTTCAACTCGACCTGGATAAGATTTTCAGCGGAGAAGATACTCGGACAACCTTAATGATAAAAAATATCCCCAATAAGTAAGAATGACCTCTTAAATCTTTCCTTTTTTCCTTTTAGTTAGTTAATCTGGCAAAAAAAGGTCAAGTAGAGTAGTGTCTCATATGTAGTGTTCTAAAGTTGGTCAAATTTTACTTATTTTTTATATATACTTGGAAACTGTTTTATAATTTGTTCTTTTAATTTAACTTATTAAGTTGTTTTGAAAGTATCTTATTTTAGTAAAATATTGTTATTTTGGTCTTTCATGTGAATTATATATGAATATATATATAATATTTATTTAATACAAAACGAGTTTTGCTTATTTCTCCCTGAGTTCTCATAACTTCTTATTTTTCGCCTAACCTGGGTTCTCCCCAGTTCCGAGTTTTAGAACTTTGCTCATATGCTTTAACCTGTTTTTTATTTATTGTCCTGCAGGTACACCTCTAAGATGTTGCTGGCTTCCATTGATGAAAATAACAGGGGCACTTATGATTTCGTCTATTTGCCGATTGATTTCAAGGTAGATAGTTCTCATTTTCTAAGAGACTTTCCGACTTTTTTTCAGTTTTACCTCCTGTCTTGTTTCTTCGGTTGAGCCTGACACTCTTACATATATATATGTGGATGCAGAACAAGTGTAATGTGGGCTATGCATTTATCAACCTGCTGTCTCCTAAGCACATCATTCCATTCTACAAGGTTTTACGTTTTATCTTTATCTTTCTATTGGGAGAGTCGATCTTTGTTATTTTTCTTTTTCATTAAAATTGTTGACGTGGAAAATAAAAACAAAAAGGCATGTGTCACCTTGTCATTGGCCAATGTTTTGGTGGTTATTTGCCAACGAATACAACTAATGTGACACGTGGCAAAAGTTCGACACGTGAATGCCACATCAGCGGTCACCCCCAAATTGACGGAGGCTGACGATAAGAATCAATTGTCGGTTTTGTTATAATTGGAGGACTAAATTTGCGTGAAATTATTTTAGGGAATAAATTGATCGAATCTTGATTAAGCCTCATTGTGCACCATTTCCTTACCTATATTCTTTGCTCTTGTGGGACACTGTTAATGTTATATGCAATTGATTGTATATTTGTATCCTTGTGAAGAGAAACTAGAAGAAACTTAGATTTCCGATTATGTGTAGGCATTTAATGGGAAGAGGTGGGAGAAGTTCAACAGCGAGAAAGTCGCCACCCTGGCATATGCCCGAATCCAAGGAAAGACGGCCCTTGTGACCCACTTCCAGAATTCGAGCTTGATGAACGAAGATATGCGGTGCAGACCTATCGTCTTTCACTCAGAGGGTCCAGAAGTTACTAATCAGGTATGTTTGACTTTTCTTCCTTCTTTAATTAAAGGGAAAATGGCTCTTACACTCTTGCAAGAGGGCGTTGTGTACTTTGTTAATGGCAAAAATATGCTCTGAACATTGATTTTTTGTGCAAAATGTGTATTTGGACAAAAATGACGAAATTACCCATGAAATTAAGAATTAAATTTTAAAATAATACATGACTTTTAACTTAATAATAATTTAACTTATTAAATTACAAAATTTGGTCATACAAATTTTAGTTAAAAATATATTTTCAGAAAAACTTTTATAAATATTTATTTTTCAAAAAAAATTCTTAATGTTAAGGGCAATTTCGTTATTATTGTACAAATACACACATTTTGCACAAAAAATCGAAGTGCGCAACACTTTTTCGCCATTAACAAAATACACAACACCCTATTGCAAAAGTGTGATAGTATACAATAGGTTTTTGCCATTTACTCTTCATTCAAATAGTTGCATTAAGCGAAGAGAAACTTGTCACATGCTGGAATATTTTCGCTGAAGTAGACTTGTTTTCTGTATAGGTCATCCCGGGCCATCTTTATTCCAGCAATCTGAATATCCAGGCTCGCCAACCGAATGGATCCTACTCGAGGGATTCTCCAGAAAGCCCGAGGAAAGGTAGCGCTGGCGAGAATTTTTAACGGTACAATCAGATTTCGGAGACGTAACTTTTGAACATACATATATAATATGAGTGTATAAACTTGGGAAGAGGAGCAGAAGTGAAGAGAAAGCCTGAAGATTTTGTGCTATAGTTTTTGTTCAGCATTTTTGTTTTTTTAAGTTAAATTCGGGCACGGTTTCTTCTTCGCCTTCTATGGGTTTAGGTTTTGGATTTGCTTGCGGCTGGATAGATGTTATTTTGAGGGCTGATGTTTTTTTCAGCATTGTTATTTTGAACTCTGAGGCTTCCTTACTGAATTGTAGAGTGAAGAAACATCTTTGTTTTGGTTAATATAAAGTCCTTTATATGTTAGGTAAGAGACCATGTTTGATTTTAGATATTGCTTGGATTTTTGTAAATGTTGCGACGAGAAAGGTATATGATGCGAAATAAACAAGTTCGATGGTAATGTGTTCACTATCTTCATGAGGAGATGAATTTTTATTGTGAGAGAATCAGAATATAGAATTACCAAGTGAAGTTTGACAAGGTTATATAAGTAGTTTATATATTTTAACTATCGAGTTTTCTCCCAAAATTTTGTAAAATTGAGCTGACCGAGTTTTGGATTGAATTTTAAAGCTTGTTCTTGGTGGTTCAGTTTTACTAAATTATCAGGAGCATAAGCCTGACTCTGTTATATGGGGTATTTTGCGCCCCGGAATAGAGGTGTTTCCCCTTGATCCCATGAATGAGTCTAGTTCCGATTCTGTTAAAATACATAACCACTAGGTACATGCCCAAAACCGAACCGATGAGGAGGATATGTTACTTATCTTTTATCAGTATTTTATTTGAAACTTTTTAAAATTTGAGGGTCGTAATAATGAATTCTTATCATTTGATTTTCGTAAAAACTATGAAGTTTTTGTCTAAAATCGAGATCAAAATTGTCTAATTTGAACCGTAAACTGCATAATCAACAAAAATCGAGAATCGACCGTTTCTAACAAATAGAACTAACAAACCGGGTCTAGAATCAAACGGGTCCTTTATGTAATGGTCCCGGTTCCCAAAAACTAGGAACCAACGGTCCGGTTCAGTTCGGTCCCAACCCTATTGATGAAGACCTACTATTCTTCCAAACTCAATATTTTCACTGACTTCCAAATTTGCATGTAATTTACCATAAAACAACCACCAAAACTCAAAATTATTGATCTACACAACTTGCCTCTTACAAAGTGGGAGCAATATACACACATTGATGCATAGTCTACACATAGTGACTTGTTAAAACTCACTAAACCCATCCAAGCTAAGCCAAAACTAACCCCCTCCTTCCAAAAGGATAAAACTTGTAGCACAAGTAATGTATGGTATGAGCCCGTCGGATAGTAAAATCAGCGCTGACAATGAATTGCTCAAGGTTTAAACCCTCCGGCAACAATCTAGGTCACGCTGGTATCCGACTGAGACCCCTTGTGGTTCTCTTTCTTCGTTTTGAACTCAAGGTCGATGAGAAAGTAGCATATGCTATGCTCTCTGATATAGCGAACTTGGCCATTCATTTTCCCAAGAACTTTCCTCGAGTGGTTCAGCCTGAGGCCTTCTTGGGTTGTCCACTGGCTGCCTCCCTTGAACATATCTTGAATGATAGCTTCGGGAAGGCTTTGACCCGGATGTGTCATCCTATGTGTGCAAGAAACAAAAATGTTATGTTCTGCGTATGTGTAATAGAGTTTGGAAAACACCAAATTTCCTACTTGATCGATTCAATAGTAACCACATGTTTCTGTTCAAAACCATACAATACTTGCTTTAGCGACTGAAAATGGTTACAGTACTTTAAAATTAGAGTAAACATGAAGAATATACAATGTGATTTTACATAACTGATAATTGAATGACTAATCTTCCAGAATATTGTGGCCAGGTTAGGTTTTATCAAGATGTTCAACGCAATTTTAATTTTTATCAATATTTTTTAGGAAAATGGCAAAAAGGTGCTCTATACTATAACACTTTTGCAAGAGGGTACTGATTACTTTGTTAATGACAAAAAATGTTGTAAACTTTGCAATTTTGTGCAAAATGTGTGTATTTTTACAAAAATGACAAAATTGTCCCTTAAATTAAGAATAACTTTTTCTTATAAAAACTATAAATATATATTTTAAGTTTTTATGTTTCTGTCTTCTAACTAAAATTTGTACGATCAAATTTTCTGATTTAAATTTTTGGTTAAAAATTTAAATTAATTTATAAAAATCTTAATTCTTAAGTTCAGGGGCAATTTCGTCATTTTTGTAAAGATACATGTTTTGCACTAAAATGAAATTCATGACACCTTTGTGACCTTAACAAAGTACACAACATCCTCTTGCAAAAGTGTCATAGGACAAAGAACATTTTTGCCACTTTCCATATATATATATATATATTATGTATATCGGTATCCATGGTAAAATGGACATAATTGACAAAGCGCGGAAGATCAAAGGCTTGCCCAGAAAAAGTAATTACATTGTCATGGATATGGCTATACGATAAATTTATCATGAATGACATAAACTAGAAATTTTAATTCGAAGATGATGTTAATAATGGTTATGATACCTGAACTGTAAGCGTGTGTATTCATTGCCATCCTGTATTAGCTTCAGGCCAGTTGAAATCTTAATTTCGACCCAGCCGTCTGAAGGAGGTGTATGATTCACCACATTAACCAAGAAGTTCGACAATACCAGTTGAAGCCTGATTTGATCACCCTGTAGAGATAATGTTTTGATCTCCTCTGGAATTTTATGAAAGAGTTTTATGTTTTTCTCTTTCAGCACGAACATGACTTGGCTGATGATCGTGTCCATCACATTTCCCAAGTGAAAGTCTTCCATGCTTAGCTTGACACTGCAGATAGATTGGGGCAATTACTCGTCAGTACTTAATCTACGGGATTTACCACAGAACTTGACAAGTTAACGTAATTAGAGAGTTAAGGGTATAGTGAATCCGTGAAGGTCATAAACCCTACGTAAAAACTCACCCTTCAGTACTTTCTAACTCCATATCGTCAATGATGGTCATAATCTGTCTCTCACACGCAGCGCTGGTTTCAAGTAATTGATTTTGAGCGTCTGAGGTATCAGTTTTTTCCAACAGCTTGTGCGTAAACCGAATTCCATTCAAGGCATTTTTCATCTCCTGCTGCATGTAAGTGTAAGTCATCTCCTTCAGTTTCGGGTACTCCTTGCCTTCTTGCACGGGTCCTTCCACCTGCTGCGGGTTAGTAACGACTTGCAAGAAGCAGAAACAACCAATTATGTTCCCATTCGAATCAGTTCTCTTGTTTACCGATAAGAGCACCTCAACAAAACTTCCTTCTTTGTTGAAAAACCCAAATTGAGACTTCTCAGTATCTTGACCGTTAATTCCCTGGTACAACAAAATCATGAACGTAGTGAGAGTGTCTTGACCTTTCGTTCGACAAAAACTTCCAAAAACTTCCCCAGGAAGCATTTTACCTAAAATCTCGTGTTTTGCCCAGCCAGAAAGCTTTTCCATGGCCGCGTTCCACTCAGAACAGAAGGCGTTCTCGTCAGAAGCAAATATGGGTGGAATTAACGGATTGAGACTTTCTACAATACCTTTGTAATCTCCTTGCAATTGGATGAACTTATCCATGACTACTCTCTCGTATGTAACGTCTTGACCCACAAAGCATGCTCCAACGACATTGTTTGTATAGTCCCTACTTGTGCAGGCATTGACTACGATATATACAGCTGAACTTTGTTGTTGAGGTCTGAAATTTCTCAGCTTTATCTCAACACTTTTGTCCTCCTCTCCTGTATAGAGCATAGTCAACTAATGGTGATTACCCCAATGAAGAAAAATTATAGGACAAACTGAATGAAGATGATATAATATTGAATTAAAGCAAGATTTTGAACTACAAATTGCTGATAAAAAAATTGAACTACAAACAACCCTGATTATTTGACATACCTTTTCTACGACAAACTTTGAACAATATCTGGAACCAGGGTCGGATCGAGGGGAGGGGGGCACTCGCCCCCCTTGGCCCGGGAATTCGAAAAAAAAATTATATATTGTTCTTCTCGAAAGTTGGATATGCCCCCATTAAATTCTGATATATATACAAAAGTTGTGTAATAGAATAATAAAAGTTGTTTAGCTTAGTGGTAAGGGTGTTGTTTTTTACCCAGGTTCAAACCTTGGTATTGACAAACTTTTTTTTAGTTGTATACTTTTTCAATCATGCTTTGGCCTAAATTTATTTTAATAGATGTGGGCTTTTAAACTCACTTCAATGAGTATCTTTCGTTCATACTTTATTTGTTGGTTCATAATTATAATTATTTCTTCCTAATTATTATTGTATTAGTTAAGCTATTTTTTCATTTTTTTCGTTAAAATTTTTGTTGTCTATTATAATTTATTATTTATTGAAAAATTGTGAATTTTCTAAGCAAA
>JAYMTP010000436.1:0-33997 GCA_036897365.1 Geranium brycei | reverse complement strand
ACGGTGAATTATACCACTTTTTTAATTTACTACGGAGACGTTTCATTAAGGGTTAACATTCCTTACAAAGTTAAATTTGATATAAAATGTCCACATTACCCATGTATTAAATTATTGAAAAATTATTATTTTTTCTTTTTTAAAAAATACTTTTTATGAAATAAATAATAAAATTGATTGCAATACTTTTTAAACATTTTTCAAAAATTATGAAAAATATAAATATAATTTTAATACTTTTAAAAAAATAATATTAAAATCAGGGTTTTGTTATTTATTCCATAAAAATATTTTTAGTAAAAAAAGTTGAAATAATAATTCTTAAATTTTTTTTAATAAATGGGTGTTTTCGACATTTAATAAAATTTGAAAGTCAAACAATATTTTTTTCATCTTTTTTAACAGCGTTAAGGTAAAATGACACCAAAAACAGTTTTCCGTAATGAATTGACATAGAAAATAGTTGACCATAGTGAATTGAAAAAGTGTTATAATTGACAGTAGTGAATTAAAATTTCCCCTTAAAATAAAGTAGGAAAACTCTTGATTGGGAGGGGTGGGTTGCTCACTCCGCACCTAGGAGAAAGAAGTGATACCTGTAGACGGAATAAAAAAATGCACCAGTAGAAAATCGGACCCGTAGACAGAACCTTGTATAGCTTACACATATAAGTTCTAATCTATCATATGAAAAGAGACGAATGAGTGTAAATTCATGTACAACCATGAACAACACGAACATAGAAGATCGATGTGTATTGAACTTCTGAGGAAAATATCTTGAAAATAACCTAATTGTATGACGAAGAATTGAAGAGACATTTCAAGTTGTAAGATTTAACTCATAATTTGGCTTACAATCATGTTCTTCTCATCAGAATGAACAAATATATGCCAAGATGAAATGTTATTACTTTTTGTATATGAAATATAAATGCAATTATATGTATATACAAGTACGGAAGTACCAGTGTTACTATTATTATTCTCCGCACCAATTGTGCACAAGCAATCCCCAATTCACACCCAAAACAAGAGAGCTCTAAATTTTTTTTGAGGGAAGAGAGCTCTATATTTAATTTGTCTATTTTCGAATTCTATAACATAAACAATACAGCAACACAAACTTTTTTACGTTAATTTTAGACATTTTCTCGTCAAGAAAACGACCATAGTCTACTACAAGCTCTAATTAATAAAGGAAACAATAGAGAATGTAGAGGTAAAAGTTTAAGTAAACTTATATTGAAATATTAAGAAAATGGTAAAGTACATGTGGTTAAAACACACTTAGCTACACTCAATTTTAAAAATGGACATCTAGCCCCTCGAAATATCAAAAACAGACTGATAGCAAACACGCTCAACTTTTTGAATGGAAAATATTAGTTTTTAAAATAAGGCGGAGAAGAGCGATTCGTCTCAGGCGTTCGGGTTCGGTGCCGCCGTCGCCACCGCATCTCGTGTCGGCGGAGGAGACGAGGAGCGAATCTGGTTTTGGAATCGCTCGAACTCCGCTACTGCTTCCATGGCAGCTTCCTTGTCCGTGTCCGGTTCGAGGAATCGAAACAGGGGAAGCTTGTGGAGGTCGTGCGGGGACAACCCATTAGAGGAAAAGGGGTGGTTTGTTTTTTTGAGTGATTCTGGGTTTTAGCTGAACTTAGGAATTGTTTATGGTGGATACATGACTTGTCTTTATCTGATTCTTTCTTCCAATATTAAACCATATTTAGTATTCTAATAATTGTTATATACTAATATTATATAATTGTCAAATACTAGCTTGCAATTTGCGTTTATTTGGATTTAAGAGTAGTGTGACAGAGTTGAAGGAGAGAGAGGGTGGTTAAAGGAGAGAGAGAGGGTGGAGGATTGAGAGAGAAAGAGATGGTGAAAGGGTATATTTTGAAAATTTAAAGTCAAACCAAGGGTATTTTAGTTTTTTTACTTTTAAAACTAACATTTTCCATCCAAAAAGTTAACGGTGTTTGCTATCTGTCCGTTTTTTATATTTCGGGGGGCTAGATGTCCACTTTTAAAATTGGGTGTAGCTAGATGTCATTTGACCAAAGTTAGGTATGGCTAAGTGTACTTTACCCTTCAAAAAATAATGTGCTAGAAGAGTCACATCGAACTAGTGTTCTATAATTCTTGAGTTCTTCCCAATTTCTTAGTAAAATCGAGTTGACTGAGCTTAAAACTCGTTCTCGGTGGTTCGTTTATATAAATGTAAGAAATGGTTATTGTATCATGACTTATTTTCACTGATAGAATTGGCTGGTACATATTTATGATGTGTAAAAGGAAAGAGAAATATATTTACAATAATAACGTACCTGCTTATTTAGGGTAATGAATTGAGGCGATAAATGTGGCATGATAAATGTGGCATGAAATCTGTGAGATTTCATGCTACTATCGATAGTCCACCTCAAGTTGGAGAATACCCAACTTGCGAAGAAGTTCTTGGAATCGATTTCGTCCCAGGCCCTTAGTAAAGATGTCGGTGAGTTAATGCTTGCTATTAATCGGTCGTGAATGAAGAACAAAGTGGCAATAGATCTCGATGTGCTTGGTGCACTTATGGAAGAATGGATTCGAAACAATGTGCATGACGACATGATTATCGCAAAATAAAGGTATGATGTCAGTCTGGGGAGCTTGGAGATTATTGAGTAGTTGTTAAAGTCAAATTATCTCACGACTGGTGGCAACCATCGCTCAATACTCAACCTTAGCTGAAGAACACGAGAAAACAATGTGCTTCTTGGATCACCGAGAGATCGACGATGATCTAAGGTAGATAATATAACTAGTGGTGGACTAGCGAGTGTTTGGACAACTTGCCCAGTATGCATCACAATAATCTCGTAAGGAGAGGGAGTTCGTTGATGGTAGAAAGGATGCCTTAACCAGGGGAACTCTTGAGATATCTTAGAACATGAAAGGCTACATCGAGATATGGTAGTCGGGGGTCGTGCACAAGTTGACTCAGGATTCCCACCGCATAACTGAAGTCAAGTGACTGTGAGATATAATAGTCAGCCATCAAGATGGTGATATTGTCCACTGTTTGAACATGGTATACCCTCTCCAGTAGAGAGTTTGTGTTGTTGCGGAAGGGGAAATGATGTTGGCTTACAACTTGTAAGACCATTGCCAGAGAGGATGTCAAGTGTATACTTTACGTTACATCATAATGGTGCTAGAGGGAGAACGGGCCACTTTGAGCCTAAGGAACTATTTCAACTTCCCCAAGTCTTTGATCTTAATTTGTTAGTCTAAGTGCTCCTTAAGCCGCTGAATGTGTGAAGAATCTGTTCTATGATGATTACGTTGTCAACATATAAGAGTACTACAACAAAAGAGTTAGCAGTTGTGAAGGTAAATAATGAGTGATATGATGTTGAGGCCTGATAAACAAGTGTCATGTGAACTCGGTAAAATAATAATATCAATTATGGTAGGTTGCTTCAACCCGTAGAGGGATTTGTACAATCGGCACACTCAATGTCCCCGTTTGTTCCAAGTAGTACAAACCATTTCGCATCCTACTTGTACCGTTCAGTGCCCTCGAGAGTAAAACCTATATTACACAACATTCAAAATAAAAAAATCAACACATAGTTAAGATCACGAGTAATCTTACTAACTGACATCAAATTAAAACAAAATTTTGGAACAACTAACACTTGTTCGAGATATAATCTCGAGTCAATCATTACTTGTCCAAAAATATTGACTTAGTAAAGATGTCGACTTAGATCTGATGTGGCCTATATTCCAACAATGTCTTATTAAAATATGATTCAAAAACAAAATGGGAGTTCATCGGAGACGGAACTCAACCGTGCTCCTTCCCAAAATAGTATTGGAGCACACCCGTGGCATGTTAATGGAAGACAATGTGATATTATAATATATCATGGCTATGCCTAAATACTAGATCGATCGCCTGATACCAAGTTCGACAAACTGGTAGTATATATCGGGTCGCTCTCCACAACTAAAAGTTCGGGCTTATTATTGGGTTTGACTATTCATTTTATACACACCCTTTTTATTTTCAATTCTTTCCATGTGGGATTAACTTTTTTCTCTCATGCTTGTACACGTGGGACTTATTTCCTTTCACGCCTCGCATGCATGGGCCCATACTTCAACACTCCCTCTCACGTGGTAGCCTTCTACATATGAACCATAACTTGACAAGACTTCTGCATATACATCCGAGTTCACAGGGTGATGTAGGTACGGGGAGCACACAAAAACAAGCTTAAATCAACCTACTCTGATACCTACTGAGATTCTGGCAGGTGTGTCAACACCGAGTTCGCACAATATCCAAGTGGTTGGAAGGTTATGAATATACCTTGCCGCTTTGTGTCGCACAAGTTAGTGCTATTTCACATCCTACCCCTCATTCAGAACACTCGACGCTACATTCTATCACTTTAAATATCTGTCATGATCATTTTTCTCTGGCTCACTTACATTTTTCTCTGGCTCTACCACCATGCAAGCATGCAATAGACTCCAAGTGGGTGTATAAAATTAAATACCGATCGGATGGGAGTATTGGACTGTACAAGACTCGTTTGGTTGCTAAAGGATATACTTAGATTGAAGGGGCCAACTTCAATGACACATTCACACCAGTTGCAAAAATGGTCATTATCCGATGTTTGCTTAATATTGTCGCGGCTCTAAATTGGCCACTTTATCAGTTAGACGTAAATAATGCATTCATGGAGATATGGAAGAATATGTTTATATGAAAATTCCACAGGGATTCTCTCGAAAAAGGGGGAGTATTGACAAGTTGTGACATCCAAAATGTTTCATGGTATATGACTTATGGGCTTTATTGAGTTGGCATGCAAAATGTTCAAAACGATTTATTTGATAAGCATTGGGCTTGTTGTTGCGTATCCCAAGTAGTAAGATAAATGATATTCCTTTGAAACCCATTTATTACACTAAATGTGTTGGGCTTCAAATGTCCATTTTTCTTTTGGTTTAGGGCAGCACGTTGGCAAGAAAATAGTCAATTTCCTTCTCATGTTGCAACCGCAAATACACACGAGAAGAGGTGACAACAACAAAGAATTTGACCGATCTGCTCTCTGCGGCTTTTAGCGTCACGCTTTCTACCTTTTACGCTTTGATGGGAATCGTTGCCCAATTCGTATCGAAACCTTAACCCACGCCAACACTAATTTTTCGTCCATAATTTCATAATGATGTTACAGAGCCTGGTCAGATTTGCGGGAGGTCCGATCATCTCCCTCGTGTCTCGTCGGTCGCCAAATAGCTCCATCCAAGAGGTACGCGGCTAGAGTCGTCAGCCTTTGGTCATCTCCGTGTTGTGTCAAGACCCGTCTATGTTCTATTTTCCACCATTGGATATGCTTTATCATTACGAGCACCAGATCTGTCTTCCAGCGAGACATGGGGTAACAAAATATACCCAATGATATCCGAGATTTTCTAATGTGAAATCCCAAAGTGATTCGGCGAAGGATTTAATTTTATAAACCAGCAACTGAACTCTTCAATGGTAGATGGTGATGAGCCATGGTTTACCATGATTATCATATGAAAAAATATCAGATATGTTGCTCTGATATCTGATGCCTTGTTGAATTTTTCAAATATATTGATATTACTGATGAATAATTTATTATGAATTACAATAGGAGGTTCCTCTGTATCAAGAACAATATGAAATAAACTAAATCAAGAAATATAAAACTAATAGAAAACCTTTATTGGTGAAAGTGTACTTGACGTAGTGGTCTAAGGAGGCTCTACCTGACCAGATGTCTAGTGGGCTTGGGTGGGTTGGCCTTCGGGCTTTGTAAGGGTAGTTAGGAAGCTTCAAAAAAAAAAATAGAAAACCCTTATTTAATTAACTGTGCAACTACTTCACATAATGACAATGCGACCACTCATTACTATAAGGTGATTTTAAGATTAATCACCAAAATTTAAGCAACTACGTCACATAATGGCGGTGCAATGTAATTTTAAGATTAATCACCAAACTTTTCAATAAAGTACGTCATACAGAAACATCGAAATATAGCTTCTAGAGCTCCACTTGCCAACGGTGAGAAAAACAACAAGAATGTTGCATATCTGGATTTGACCAAGCTTCGTCATCAATCCTTACGGTGGCGTGTGAGGCTCACCGGATGGAAGGAAGGAGCTGAATCATGTTGGAAGGATGCTAGAACAAGTGATTTTGAGAAAAGTCACCAAACCTTAAAAAAATCGTTGGTGAATAGTATTGTGTGAACAATACTAAAACAGTACTAGTGAACAATGCACAATGACACATTTGACAATGAACACTATCTTGAGATATTTTTTTAAAATATACACATAACAATAATGTTTTGCCCACCTGTTAAGATAATTAACAAGTTGCAAAGTTACACATGGATAGGATCGAGCCTAATATATTTATCACCTCAATTCATTACCCTAAATAAATAGATACTTTATTATTGTAAATATATTTATTTCTTTTCCTCTTACACATATTCGTACCACCTCACATCTTGAAAACCTAGTTACAACTGCTTCACTTGAGAGCATGTTCATAAGTTCACGTACCGAACTCCTTGTAGTTGTAGCTGCTTCACTTCAATTTCTCATAAACATAGGAGGAGCGTAGAGAGAACAACATCGATTCCGCGAAACTAGCTTTTACCTTCTCCCTCTCCGATTTTCAAACCCTAGTTCAGAGCTTCCTTTCACGCATCTGCCATCATGGCCACCACCTCCATTCGCAGGCTCGTCCTCAACCACACCGTACCTATCTCCCCCTTTCTGGATATTATTTCTCTTGTTTCTCTGCTCTATTCTGACTAACATTTGCTTCTTATTTGCAGAAAGTGAGCTTTCCATTTCGTGGACTTGGGGAAGGTCTGATTTTCTTCTTTCTTGTGAAAGTGATTTAGATTTTTGTGAAATCAGAATGTTCATGATTTCATGTCATAAATGAATGCATACATCCTTAGAATTTGATGTTTCGAGGGGACATAACCGTTAATTGGCTTTTCAAAGCTGTCAGTGCAAATGCAAATTACTTCTCTCTATCTTTGTATCAAACTGAAATGGATAGATAGGAAGCTTGTGTTATGGATGCGTGTTTTAGTAGAAATTCGTTGTTACACTTTTTAATTATACTACTTGAGACTTTTACTCCGAAATTAAGGGTATGGAGTGGGGGCTCGAGGTTACAGTGGAACTGCATCATCCGATCAAACGGTGATGAAGCTCGAGGAGGGAGGTAGGCTTGCTGAAGCAACTGATCCAGTGCTTGATGATGAACTTTCAAGGATTCGGCGCAAGTTTGACTCTGCAAAACAGAATTTTTTGAAGATTCCCGAGGCACTTAGTGGAATGCCAAAGATGAATCCTGAAGGTACAGTAGAAGCATGATTTTCACTGTGCTATTCTTCAATAAACTTAATATCTGGTTATTGTTTTGTGTTTGTTGGTAATAGGTATATACGTGAATAAAAATGTAAGATTGGATACTATACAAGTTTATGGGTTCGACTACGACTATACATTGGCACATTACTCAGCAAACTTACAGAGTTTGATATATGATCAGGCAAAAGAGCATATGGTTAATGAGGTCAGTATAGGGCTGTTTTGTGCTGGCACAATTTTTGTTGTTGTTTTACCATCTTTTTGAATCATACAACTATATATTTGCTCCGGTTGTTTCAGTTTCGGTATCCTGAAATTTGTATGGAATTTAAGTACGACCAATCTTTTCCCATTAGAGGGCTGTACTATGATAAGCTGAGAGGTTTCCTTTTGAAGTTGGATTTCTTTGGGTCAATTGAACCAGATGGATGCTACTTTGGTCGTCGCAAGGTAAGTCATGCTTAGTTATTTTACTCTACACGTTCTACCTTTCTTTCAGTACTTTCTATTTATTGCTACTTCAAAATTTTAGTTTTATCTTATTAATTGCATAATACCTACTATTTTGAATGAGGAAGGAAAATTTAATTATATTCTTTGATGTATCTGTAGCTTAGCACGAAAGAAATAGAAGAGATTTATGGTACACGCCATATTGGCCGTGACCAAGCTCGTGGACTTGTCGGTTTGATGGATTTCTTTTGTTTTAGTGAGGTGAGCTCTGTAGTGAAGCTTGATTTTCTTAATCATTGGGTATGCATGTCTAGATGGCCTAGCAAGGGTTAACACCACTCTGGTGGAATTGACATCTACTCTTGGATGCTGTTTGGTGGATACCTTAGCCATATCATTCACGTGCTATATGGTTTTATTTGGCGTATAATAATAGATATAATGTTGAATGCTTTGTTAAGAACATATTTGTGCTGTAACATTAGTTGGTATGTCAGCGACCCTCATACTATCTCCAGTCTTTTTGTATAATAACTTCCTCTTTCCCCAAACTTTAACTATGATGAATATGATATTGTTATAAAAGTCAGTGTTCTAAAACTCCCCAATATTCCCAGAGTTCTCCCGAGAACTCAGTACAACCGACCTGACCGAGTTTTAGAATTCATTCTCGGTGGTTCAGTTTTACCGGGTTCTCACTTGGTTAAACCTGGTCAGATTTTTTTCTCCCTTACATATGCTTTTAAACTGTTCTTTAACTTGTTTTTTTGTTTTAACTTGTTAAGTTGTTTGAAAATATCTTATTTTACTAAAATATTGCTACATTTGTCTTTCATGTGAATTATATAATATTTATTTAATACAAAACGAGGTTTGCTGATTTCTCCCCGAGTTCTCTAAACTCCTTATTTTTCGTCTCACTGAGTTCTCCTTGATCCTGAGTTTTAGAACCTTGATAAAAGTTAGTGTCCTCACCCAGTCGGCCGACTAGGCCGATTATACAACACTGCTATATACAAAATAACATCTGTATGCTATCTCTGTTGAAATACTTCCTATGCTCTTGATTCTCCATAGTTGTAATATCCCATGAAGATCTTGTTTCTTTCAATGAAACATATGCAAGTCCAAAATGGTGCTATTTGTATCAGTAGATGATTTGCAGCTGGATTTGTACGTTGTAAGAAAGTGAAGTAGAGGGCCAAGTGTCTCACAGGGAAATTTACATCAAGTTTAGTTGGCTTAACAATCATAATCTTTTGATATCACCAGTTCCAGCATTTATTTTCAACAGTGCTTTCTCCTGGGGTTCATCTATACCCCCTCACACACACATTGTATATGCAGATCCAGTTTTATATCTCTGGCATATTATCCTGTTTATTTCATTATCTGCTTAAAGTTCGGTGGTCATCAGGTCATTATTTTATTTATTGTTTTTTGTATAAGGATTTTGTTGAATATATTATTAGTTTTTTGTTCTATTCCTTGAATATTTTGATTTTATTATTATTCGTAGGTATGCCTTATAGCTGATATGGTGCAATATTTTGTTGATGCTAAGTTGGAGTTTGATCCAAGCTACATCTATCAAGACGTGAACCGTGCAATTCAGCATGTTCATCGAAGTGGCTTAGTCCATAGAGGAATTCTTTCTGACCCCCATAGATACCTGGTTAAAAATGTAAGTTTTAGCTATTTGCATGATCATGATATGTATGGCTATCTACCATGCTCTAGAGATGAGAAAAATGGTTCCATACTTGGCAAGTATCTTCATGTATGAACTAAAGTTTAAAAAGACTAAATCGGGAACTGAGGCGTTTTCCCTTAGCACCGCGAGGCGAGCCTCAAGGCGTAAGCCTCAATAGCATTTTTAAACTATGGTATGAACTTATGGTAAGATGGATCTCTTATTTGCTTTTTAGAGGTTGAACTTCCCATCACGTGGTAATTATTTCAGAGTAAAGTGCTATACTTTCTAAAGATGCTAAAGGAGAAGGGGAAGAAGCTGTTCTTGCTAACCAACTCACCATATTATTTTGTGGATGGAGGGATGCGTTATTTGTTGGAGGTATTTTACATCACTGGAAATTACATAATAATCTTTTATCTGGAGAACAAAATATATGTTTTTGTCTTTTACTTTCCCTTCTCAAATTAATATCATCCTAGTTTTTATTTCACTGTTTAAAGTTTGTATTTCCAGCATTTATTGGTCATTTTGTGTGATAATATGTATTAGTTGAATATGAAATTTGAAAATTGAATCCGCATGAGTTATGAAGTAAGACAGTCTTCATAGTTGCCTTGCCTTGCAACATGAATTAAGTTTCAGTTTCTCTTTTCTCTTTTTATATTTATTACTCTATGTTAGTTAATTGAATAAAAAACATCAATTCACCTGACGGTTCATATCTTTATATTTCCTTGATGCTCGAATTTGTTTAAATTTGACTACTAATAAGGCTTTTGCGTCCATATTGAAAGATCAACTTTATTAGTTGAGCTTTACCTTTGTCTTTATATGTAGCTTTTTTTCTCTCTTTGAGCAACATGGACTAATATTTAACAAAAATAATTGTGTATAAGATGCCTTAGGTTAAAAATATTCCTCTTTGTTTTATCATGGACTGCTGCTTTGATGCTTTTATTATGATTGCAATGCATGTCTAGACTGATATGTTTAATTTAGTTTTGTGTTTAGGCATCACATTAGATAGGAGGAGAAGAAGAGAATGTGATAAATAAAGAAGTACCACAGAACCACACTACATTTTTGTATCTCTGCAAATTGATCAGTATACAAAAATTGAGGGGGTGTAGATGGCAGGAAAAGTCTCTTCCTTACCTCGATTTTATACTTTCCACATTCTTTAGTATTTGTGAAGTGTGATACTTAAATCTAAGTGGGTGCTCACCCCTAAAAACTTAGTTGTTTTATTCATATTTGGCATGTTTACTGAATTATTTGTAACTAGCATTTTGTATTGTTCTGTTTTTTGTTCTACCTTCATAAATATTTTGTGTTCATTAGGATTCTATAGGCTACAAAGGCTGTTGGAGGGAGCTTTTTGATGTAGTGATTGCAAAAGCTAATAAGCCAGAATTTTACACATCCGAGCACCCATTCCGGTTTGTAGTATCAGTTTCTAATTTATTGTTTCTTAAATTTTATGTATGATTATTGAATTGTCGTGGCATTTTCTTCTTGCCTTGACATTCTTCTTGAATTTTTGCAGTGTTTATGTTTTTCTGGTATTTTTTAGAAAAAGGTTGACCAAATGGTTAAGTTTGTCTAAAGACTGGGATCTCTTATATAATAAGAGAATCACAAGTGATGTTTGAGTGTGACTTCTTACATTCTTATAATATAATACCTCCGTCCTAAAACAAGTGTCTACTTTGACTATTTGCAAGATTAAAAATTCCATTCTTTGGTCTTGACTTTCCACCTTTTATTTCATGCGTTCCCAAGTATCCATACTCAAATTGTTAAAACAAACTTATAGAGAGATATTATTGATAATGCATTGCTAATTAACTAACTAAAGTTGCCTCATTTCTATAAATCTGGTAGGGGTCTATACCAAACCCCTACCAAGTGGATTTCGTAAAAAACTATCTAAAACGGACACAAGATGCTTTTTATGGGACAACTTTTGTTAGGAAGGGAGGACACTTATTTTGGGACACAGGAAGTGATAATTGTTTTACTGCTTGCCTTCTATTGTGCTGGACATTCTATTTTCCTGAACTCCATAACAAAGTCTTACTTACAATACTACTATCTTGTTTGTTTAACTTTTCATTATTGTCTTCTCAAACTTCAATGTAGTTGTTATGACACTGAGAAGGACACACTGGCCTTCACAAAGGTGGACACATTTCTTCCTGAAAAAGTTTATTACCACGGAAACCTCAAATCATTCCTCCAAATTACGAAGTGGAATGGGCCAGAGGTATGTTTCATTTTTATGATTTATCTCTGGTATCAGTTCATGTGTTTATTTTCCAAAAAAGTTCAAAATTCATTTATTGTTTGGATTAATGTCATGTAATCCAGTACATGCTGATTGCTGATCAACAATCCATTATTTTTCCCCTTTGTTAGGTGATATACTTTGGAGATCATCTATTTAGTGATTTGAGAGGGCCTTCAAAGGCGGGCTGGCGCACTGCTGCCATCATCCATGAACTAGAGGTATCTATTTGCTTCGTAGTGCTTCTAGTAATCTTAGGCCTCGTTTATTTGGCTTTTATTATAAGCAACCAAGTAAAGGGGAGTTTTGTTCAAACGAAAGTGTAACCTAGTTTTTAGAATGCATACCCGCAAAATTGATGCAAGGATTTAAAAAATGTCATATGATGCATGGAACAAAACAAATCAAAAGCTAAAACAAAGCCAATCTAGATAATGCACAAGGTCATAAACATCCATCCATTCTATACACAATTAATTTATCATGTAAAGCAATTTAACCGAGGTTCCTCCATTTGTCTTACCACATTTCCAAGCCCGTATTACCCCCATCCCCATCCTCCAATTTCTTTCACAAACATTTTCTCCATCCAAAAGATATGCACAAGGCATGTTAACATATTCATGCGGATTTTATTCCCACTGTATAAAGTTCATGCAAGCTAGACATCAGTAGATAAGTAATAACAAAACAATTAAGAACATTAATGCATTTTCATCATCCTTAAGTTTTAAATCTTTTTGCAAGGGAACCAGAATAGTATAATACACATCATTCACAACTCAAGTCACTGGGTTTTTCTTTAAAAGCATCACAGCTGCCTATAAAGATGAGCAAAGTGAAAGTGTAAATGTTCGAGTTAGTGAGACATTAAACATACAAGAAAGCTATAAAATACACAAGTTTCAACCAGTTTTAACATTAATTTGATATAAACAAGTTAAATGGATAAACATAACAATATAGTCACAAAGTGGTCCAGCCAAAAATGTGCCAAGTGTAAATGTTCGAGTAAAATAATAGGCACGGGCTTATGGTTTTCTAATCAAGTTCATATAGCAGTTAGTCAATCTATGTCAACCTTGCTTGAAGTATTTATGGAAAAAAATAGTTTGTCCCTGGGTCAAAAGCATAAGATGTATGATACATGTACTGATGTGCATTAGCACAAGTAGATGTTCTGAAGTGGCTCATTCTGAGTGCAAGTATTAATGACAATAATGGTTGACATGTTAATATACGTTGGTGGTATGTGATGTGACACCTAGATGACAAGAAATCACTAAGTAATGCATTCGTAGTGCATGTTGGCTATTGAAAAAATACACATGCTTCCCTGTACCAAAAAGAAAGGAGAGAATTCACTATGGATAGAAACCATGCTCGGATTTGTTTTCCTATACTTGCCCTATATATGAATTTTCCTATACTTGTCCTATATATAAGTTTTCCTCTTTTTTTAATTTACTTCAGACAATAGTGTTAGTTGATATAAACCTTGCATGGATGGTGCTTTGGGTGATATTTAGTTACTTATTTTATTTTATGTTTGTCTTTGCAGAGTGAAATTCATATACAAAACACTGATAGTTATCGCTTTGAGCAGGTATCTTATTGTGGATTCAGACTTTTTCACTGGTTACATTAGTGTCACCCACACATTGATACACTAACGTTAGGTTAAAGTGTCACCAGTTGATATTATAATCTTAGAGGTCCCCCAATAAAAATTAGTAGTACTTTGCTGGGATATTCTGGAATTCAAATTTTTTAAAAGCATGAGAGCAGCTACAAACTTGCCACTGAAATGAATGGAATGTGCAAGTCCATATTGGATTAGACACATCAAAGAAATTTTGGTGATAGATATATCAGTTTAACATGGGTTGTATATACCCCGTCGAGATAGTTATTTACAACAAAAGGTAGTAATAATAAGTTGGGAAGATCATGATCTTGACTTCAAATCTGGTCAGTAGTAGGAGTAGCAATGGGATGGGTATAAGGCAGGCTATGTGCCTCCTGCCCCAGTCCCAGTCCCCGTGCCCATGCCCCAACCCTAAAATATTTTTATCCCTGGCCCATTCTTGAATGGAGAGTCCCCACTCCTGAATACCGCTCCAAATTTAAAGGTGTATACCATGAATCTTAGTATTTGCCTTATTTCAATTAGTCAGATATGAAGCGTGATTCAATTGATGACAAATTCTATACCTTCACCTACTTTTGGAGTTGTTAATATCATACCTTCTTGATGGATGCAGGCAAAGTTTCATATAATACAGGAACTACTTGGTCAATTACATTCAACTATGCCTGAAAGTGCAAAAACTCAAGCTTACCGATCACTCTTTGAGGAGCTAAATGAGGAGAGGCGAAATGCACGCCAGACAATGAAGAGAATGTTCAATAAATCTTTCGGTGCCACTTTCCTCACTGACACTGGTCAAGAATCTGCGTTTGCTTATCACATCCATCAATATGCAGATGTGTATACAAGTAAACCAGAGAATTTTTTGCACCATCCACCTGAAGCATGGCTTCATGCACCCTTTGATGTCAAAATCATGCCACATCATCTGAAGGTGGTATGCTGACCCTCTCTAAATGCCTGTAGGAGTGATATTTTCTGTTTTCTTTTGCCAGTCTGTAGAATCTGTATTTGTTGTTTTCCTTTCTTTGGTTGTCTGCGATAAAAAAGAATGAACAACAACATATAATTCAGATTCACAGGAACATGCAGTATCTGTTCATTGTTATTGTTGTCATATTAAGCAAGTGTTTTGCTATACAGACTCCGAATCAGTATGGTATAATTGACACTTCATAAGTTTTGCATTGCGAAATCAAATGTACTATTGGCCTAGCCCTAGCCATATGGCAACCATCGCCCACTCCCCATCTTCTAGTGGTTTAATTTTCCATGCATGCCTGTTAGCGTGACTGGATCTTCGCTACTTGTGAGATGTATGTAGTCATGTCATTAGTAAATCTATTCTGAAACGACAATTTTGTTAGTAGACGAGTTCTTGCGCCCATTAGCAGCTCTAAGGAATCATTACTGTTTATATTGTGAAACTCTGATGCACCTAAAAGCTTAAGCTGGTAGATGGAGGTCCCAAAACGTTTATCATTTGCTGATTTGATCACATCTGAAAAGAAGTGGGACTCGTAACATTAATGAATAGATGTATTGGGGATGGCATTTTTGGCGGCAAGTTGTTCATGTCATATCATATATTGTGAAGTCTCTGTGATATTCATATTTGCCTTTGTCAGTCAAATATCTCACATTTTTGTTTATCTCAGGTGCCTTCAAGTTTATTCAAAAATCAGTGAACTTTCGTATATCCCAGAAGTGTATTAGGGTCAGCTATCAAGAGCAACAATAGGATGTGAAACTGGCCGCTATGGAACAAACATGACAATTGTAGAAACATGCAATTGAAGATAAACGTGTAAGCTTCTAATTTTATCATTCTTTGAACAATTTTGAAGCCATAAGAAACATGCAATTGAAATGTATCCAGACGCTAAAAATGGAACAACTAATTTGTTCCCAGGGTTCATATTTGTTAGATCTATCCCATTGTTTTATCATTTATAGTACAATCTTGTTGACTTTGTAACTTGGGAGAAAGTTCAAAGAAAATAAAGAACGTGTAACCTAGCTTGTGATCAATTTTTTTTTCTTGAAGTGCAAGAAACATTGTTGAGCAGTAATTTATACATTTTGAGTGGGAGGAGCGTAAAGTCAAACCACCTGCAAGATGGGCAAGCAAATTTAGGGGTGTCCGACCCACTTGCATCACTTTAAACCCATCCTTGTGTTTGCGGGTTATTATATGACTTACTTTGTTTATTTAATTCACACTCTTGCATACAACATTAAGAAAGCAAGTGCAACAAGATGCATAAGTTTAGTGTTTCATTTTATCTCGTAGTAATGTGAGCCTACACTACTGTTTTTTTACAAAATGGTAGTGTATATGGAACGCTGCCGTTGAGGTTAAAATCACTTGCATCAACAATGAAATCGTTCACATACGCTATCATAAGCACGCTGCTGATAACACGCGGTTATTAACAATGACAGTGCACACTCCATGATCGCTGCCAGCGTACATTGTAATGGCAGCGCACATAGCTAGTGCATTGCCATTATAATTGCAGTGTACCCAATATGTCCCAAGTAGCCAGAGTGAATTATAATATGACTTCATATTATACAAGGATTTAGTAGAGATTTCCTCGTGTACAAGGAATTTGGAAATTTAGACTTTTCGTATTTTTCTCTTGTCTTTCACTATAAATACATGTAATTGTAACGCAAAATTATTCATGAGTTGTGAGAGCAATAATAGAGAATAGTGTGGCCGTGGACGCATGCAAATTGCCGAGTCAGGTAAATTATTTATTCTTGTGTGACTATTTTTTTTTGTTGGTTACTTTTGCTAGAAATTTGTACTTTATTTCTGTCATTTTTTTGTATTTGATATTGTAAATAAATTACTTTATTTTAATGAAGGTATACTTTATATCGAATAAAAATTATGGAAAACAGCAGATGACTACACCTAGGTGATTTGCACATACTATACTTGGATTTTTTTTCTTTTCACTTGAGGGATACCCATGTTTGGAATTTTTTTCTTGCAGTTATTGATTCTATTAGTTTTTAAATTTTAAATATGATAAAAAGACCAAAGTAACGACATGTCTTTAAATTTTCAAATCTTGTAAGTTGACTGTCACTTCAGACCTCCCATAATCTAATTCAAGTTTGCAGTCAAATATGAAATCTTCCTCAGATATTATGACATTAAAACTGAAACTGGGAAGCAACAATTTTCTATTTTAAAATAAAATAATAAAAATGATTTAAGAAAACTGAAATTTAACTGATTCTTCATTATACTTTCGCTTTCTATATCTCCCAACCAGCAAGTCCAACATATGGTTTGGGGAATTCCCTTATGAAGTCAACTCGTCAGTGGAATCGGTGGTGAGGGTCTCACCCAAAACGACACTGTTTGCTTCTCTGTATTCCTCACCTTCACATACATTAGACCACTTTGTTTCCCAACCCGGACACTACTACAAAGGGGAAGAGTGATCAACTAATCAGAGGCGAGGAGGAGAAAAGAGAGAGTCAAGCGGTAGGGTGAAAATTTAAAAGACATGTAGGGGTACTTTGGTCTTTTATCAACATTAAAATTTAAAAACTAATGAAAATTAAGGGAATTAGTAATGACGAATATTTTTCCAAACATGAATATTTCTCAGGTGAAAAAACTATATGTATGTATATTATGTGCAAATCACCTAATTATAAGTGTACTTACGTGAAGTTTTCTCTAAAAGTTATAACGTTTTATACTTGATGAGTATTTACGGACAACTAACGAAGCGGTTTCATTTGGTTAGTAATCAATAACACCAAAAAGGTGATATCCTACCTTCTCCTTTACGTTTCTATAATCAAATACTAACTAATACTATGAAATTCTTAATTGCCAACATATTTAGTTGACGGTGAAAAAGTTTTCATAAGGGCTTTTAGATTTTAGTTTAATTTTGGAAAAAAGACAATAAGGTGTCCTAAACTAGAACACATTTGCAAGAGGGTCATATGTACTTTGTTAATGAAAAAAATGTTGTGAATTTTGTATTTTTATGCAAAATGTGTGTATTCTTACAAAAATATCAATTAATATTAAGGGCAATTTCATCATTTTTGTACAAATACATACATTTTGCACAAAAAATATTCATAACATTTATTTGTCATTAATAAAGTACACAACACCCTATTGCAAAAATATCATAATATAAAACACGTTTTTGTCATTTTCTCTTTAACTTTTACCAAGTGCATTTTCCTTCCATTTCAATAGTTATCATCAATTCAACACTCAATTTACATTAAGAATAATGTGATTTGATCCAACTAGTATGTTACATATATTTATATAATGGTTTTAAAAATTAGATAACGTGAAATGTAGTTCGTATTGATGTTTTCTCACGCAATCATATACTTTGTTAAATGTATTATACATCATCAAGAATATGGTGTTTTTAGTGATCGAAAATGAGTAACACTTGAGAACCTATATTTTGAGGAACTAAAGAGGAATCTGCAAGTCCGAGAGGATTATGAACCATATTGGATAAGAGTGTACCAATTAAGACTCAAACGCCTAACTCCCTTGAAGATAATAACACTAGTAAAGATATGATTATACTGGATACACACAATTAGAGTGTGTTGGGTACAATAGAACATACCCGACACAAATCATCTGCTTCAGCCTAACGCAGATTACAGTGCGTCGGTATTACACAAATACTTGGACACCCCTTTGAGTCATGCCACTTCCTTACGTGAAATGAATGATATTAAATTTGAGGAGAAAAATGAAAAAACAAACGCCGTCGTTTTCCATGAGTAATGTAAAACCGATGATGAAGCAAAATCTTGTCTAAAAAGTAAAGAAAGAGGTTTTGGAACTGTAACGATTGAGAACCCCCACGAACCATCTCCTCCTTCCTTGTACACTTCCGATCACACTATCTCTCTCTCTCTCTCCTTCTAAAACCCTAATCTTCTGACAGAGCCAAAATGGTGGTTATTGAACCAGAAGCCACTGAGGAAATGAATGTCAAACCTCCCAAAACGACACCGCCATCATCTGCGACCACACCAAAATCGACCGACGAAACCACTGTGACTTCCCGCAGAGACGCTTCTGATGGCTTTGAAACCGCCAGCGATGCCGAGCTGAGCGACGACGACGCTGATCAGACGCAGAAACCACCGCAGCTGCAGGTGGAGGAGGTCGTAAACGAAGAGGAACTGAAACAGGTCAGTGTTTTCTGGCTTTCGATTGAATCATCGGGACATCTATTCATTCAACTTGCTTTTCGTTGGATCAAATGGTGATGTAATTTCTGTATGCGATTCTGTTTGGGGGTTTTGAACCAGAAAGCATTGGAGAAGGCAAATGAGGCTAAATCGGAAGGGAATAAGCTGTTTGGAGAGGGCAAGTATGAGGAGGCATTGTCAAAATATGAACTTGCTTCGCAGGTTGTGCCAGAGGACATGCCCTCTTCTGTGGAGCTGCGGGCAATTTGCCACTCCAACCGTGGTGTGTGCTTTTTCAAATTGGTATGCAGCATCTACCAATCATATCTTATTTATAAATAATTTATATATACTATAAGCAATACCTTTTGGATATATGTTTTTTCTTACATTTGGTTTCACTGAATTGGTGTGCAACTGGAACGAGCCAAGTGACGTCTAGCACTGTTTAGAATTTTCAAGACTAGGTCTCTAGCTCAAGCTGAGTCCTGCTCATTCATCAACTTAGGATTACAATATAGCATTGTAATTTCCCTACATTCCTAGCTACTCAATATGTCATGATCATTAGGCCTATGGAAGCTAGTAGGTTGTCCTTGAGATACACTTTTATCCCTCTTTACCAATCATATTCACTGCTTGTAGATTGTAGAAGAAATTAGCATTATAGAAGTAAAGTTCAACATGATACATTTTGTGTAGGGTACCGTTCATAAGCTTTATTGCATAACCCCTTGTCAGCTTCCTTTCTGAATTAATACAAGTTTGTTGATATAAGTTTTCCTACATTTTATCTTGGCGATTCAAAAAGTATCCAGAGGGTAGAAACTAATACAGTTGTATTCTTTTTATACTTGAGCTTTTCAAGTTTTTGAGAGGTTTTTTGTGTTCTTATTTCTGCATCCAAAGGTTATTTCAGTTACATTTACATCCGCTGTCTGGTTTTCTATGTGTGTACTTACTGACCAGAATCAGATGTTCTTTGGTTATAATTTTTATATTTCTAAACTACAAATAAGTGATTTTAAGTTAATGAAATATATTGAACATATACCTGAATTATTTAATTTTAAAAATTCTTTGAAGTTTAACAACCATTTGAAATAGGCTTTATTCTCAAGTTTCAGTTTATGCCATAGAAACGTTGGGTACTTTGTAAATCTATATTTTTATCTATTTGTTACCCATGTACATTGTTTAAGAGTTGAATGGTAAGGAAGGATTTTCTTTCAATGGGAGGGAAGTAAATAATAACAATGTAAAGGCTGAAGACCTTTCACCTGTATGAGAGTTTCATAAAGTACCGAAGTTAAGGAAGACAAATACACACATTTGCAGTTCGGAAAAGTTCCCCCTCTAAAACTCTTGATTCGAGTATATAACTTTACTGCCCGGAGGGTTAAAAAAACCTTCAAAGAACAGGGAAAGGGTAATCCCATTATTATTCACTTCCAACCACTCTAACAAATGAAGGCTCTGATTGCTTTATACTTTTTTTGTTTGATCACTCATCAATGAGAAATTGTGATAGATTTATTGAATGTTATGATTGCAGTGCAATTATATACTTTTCCTTGGTTTATCATCACTTTGGTCTCATTTGTTTGTTTCTAAAATGCTCAGTAATTTTGATACTAAATGTCTCAGGGAAAATATGAGGACACGGTCAAGGAATGTTCAAAGGCCTTAGAACTGAATCCAACCTATATGAAAGCTCTGGTCAGAAGAGGAGAAGCTCATGAAAAGCTAGAAAAATATGAAGAAGCTATTGCTGGTATTCAAAAGTTTTAGTTTACATTTGTTCCTGAATTCCTTCATGCATTTTTAATTTGGTTTATGGTCTATTTCTCTTTAGTTACGTCTCCCTCCACACCATTTCTTCTATATCCCCTACAGATATGCAAAAGATTCTGGAATTGGATCCTTCAAATTATCAAGCTAAGAGAACGGCTAACCGCCTGAAGCCGCTGGCTGACGAAAAGAGAGAACAAATGAAGGAAGAGATGATGGGTAAGTGTGATGGATTCTTCTCTTATACTTCCCTTCATTGTCATGTTCTCAAAGTCCCAACAGTTTGAATTTCTATTGATTGTTTTCCTCAATAGAATTGTTGATACTAGTATTTGTCGTGTATGATTACGTTGCGTAGGATAGTCAATACATTCTAGGATGGTTCACAAAAGAGATAATGAATAGTGAAAAGGTGGGAAGAAGCGCACTTGTGCATTTAGGCTTCAGTAGTCTCTCTTTCATTTTAAGTCTACTTAAACTTCTCAAGCAACATAGCTAAGTGTATTGGGTTATTAGTTAAGATTTCCATCCATTATGTCACTGAATCCATCATCACTTACTGCATATTATTGACAATAGCATTGTATTGGTGATCATGTTTTCAAAATATAAGTGGCTATTTTAAGTTTTTGCTAAGAGATGCATGAAGCGGGAAACAAACCATTTCATGCATCAACAAGAGAGGAACATGTGGATACAAAAAGTTAATTTCGCGAGATCATGATGTATTTTGTGTAGCTGTTCTTAAAAGGTAATCTATAGCCTGGAGGCAAATTTTCCATTGCCGTGTCTTACACTAATCATTCATGAAGTGTGTATGATTTTAGAAAGTTACGAGCAAGGCTGTATGGTTTTTGCCTCAATTAGCAGAAGACTGGAATGGAAAGGTTGTACATGTGTATATCTTTACGTATTGCCTATGAGTGGTTTCAGCTAGGATTATGAGTAGACTTTTTGCCACCAAGTAGTCTTGGAGGAGTTGGGATTAGGCATTTGAGGATTCATCTTGGATGTTGCTGATGTATAGGGGAAAATATGTTTCTTCCTCTTCAACTACCTTAATAATGTTTACTGAACACCTGAACTTCTAATTTGGAAAAACTAGACTAGAGAAAAAGGGGGTTGAGTCTAATAGACATATTATACAATCTGATATGTTATTTATATTAATATTGGTCATAAGGTCTAAAAATATACATAATTCACTAGTGTCTACAAAGCTGTACTGAATCATTTGAACTAGTAAGATAGTTTGCGGGGCAGTGATTTGATTTACCCTAAAATAACTATAAAAACATAAAGGATCTCGCTTTCATCTTGTAGCTGCCTATAGAAAGTGGGGATTGGAAAGAAGATATTGTTTTATTTTGTTGTATCCATGCATGTTGTGTCTTTTGTATAATGAATCGAGGAGCCAACCCTAGCATCCAGCATTGATATGCAAGAAGACTGGGCACTACCTGTTATGCTTATGCTCACTCGCATATTTTATTGTTTCTGTTTCATATCCAAATTGAAGCTTTCTGTCTTTCAATTTACATGTATTTCTCTTTTTATATCACATCGGGGGATGATGTTGCACTAGATGTTGAGATTTTTCTGAAGTTGATCTTCTACAAATTTCTGAACAGGGAAGCTTAAAGAAATGGGCAACTCGTTGCTGGGCCGCTTTGGGATGAGTGTTGATAACTTCAAAGCTGTCAAAGATCCGAACACTGGTTCTTACTCTATTTCATTTCAACGCTAATTCTCATTGCATGTCATTATTTATAACATTTGGTTCATCGAAAAAATCAAAGTTGGAAAGCTGGGAGCACTTCGCCATGATCAATCGAAGATGAGAATTGATCTCATGTAGGATGTAACAGGTCCACAGGATGGTTGTGTTTCTGAAAGACTTGTAGTGAACATATCTCTGAATGCCTCATGCCCGAATACTTGTCTTGTCGTAGCTTCTAAACATACTTGATGTTTTTGAAATTGTTGGCTTACATATTATGGTTTTATGTTGCTTTTTCACGTCTTCTGCGGTCATTCCCTATCTGCCTATAAAATCCTTCCCTATCCCTTCCAAAGAGGTTTCTGCTCACGACCTTGTCACTGAGATTGGTTCCAAATGGAGTCTCCAAAGTGATGAGATGAGTTGTTTATTTGCAATTAAGTTGAAGGTCACTGGACCTTTTTCCAGGATAAATATTACACATGATATGCAAAGAGCATTTTAAAATTCATCCAGATTTAATTAAGATTGAACTTATCTCAATCCACATTTAACTTAAAATGTACTTTGACTAGATTTCAGTTTTTGAAATGAAGCTTTTCTTCTGTCTACAAGTACAAATCTTTTTTAGTGCATGTCAAATGATCATTTTTGCACGTAAGTGTTGATTTCATTGGCCTTTTAAATGACAAGTTATTGTGGTTTTAAGAAAATTTTCCATCTTGTTTATATATTATAGTCTTCGGATAATTGTGAAATTAGTGATAACTATACAATTTTTGCATGTGACTGTCATTAAATGAAAATTGTGCCGATTGATCTTGTTCTACTTTCCTTTTTCAACATAATCTCCTTAAACTTATTTTTTGTATTGTTAGTTTACGACGTAGAACATAAAGTACAAAGTAAATATATAAATAATGAATGAAAAAATTCATTAAGGGAAAAAGACATTTTTGTACACCTGAATATACAACATTCTCACTTTCATACCCTACCTATTTCTTCTTCTTTTTTTCAATACCTTGAATTACATTTTGGGATAAAAGTTAGTAGTCCGTTAGTTTTAACGGAGAAATGATGTCACATGATGTCACGTGACTACTAACATGCAAACAATACCCAAAACACCCTTTGGTGCTGGAGAAGATGGAGTGGAGATTTGGGCTTCACTTTTTTCAGGTGATGGAGGCTCTGGTTCAGAGGTAGGACGCAAGGTGGGCGGAGGCAATTGGCTGGAATCGAGGTCCCAGGAGAGGCTAGGAGCTCGAGAAGGTGGGACGACAGAAGGAGGCGCTGGTGTTCGCAGAGGTGAAAGATCCAGATCTGGCACGAGGTTGCAAATCTGGAGCAACCATGAGCCAGTCGCCAGAGTTCGTTTCAAGGTAAAATTAAAGTAGTTGTGCTCCTAAACAAACAATAATGAACCGCTATTAAATCAATGTTTATGGATGGATCAAAGAGTCCCAAAATGATTATGTAGCTGATTTAAACCAATTCTCATCTCAAAAGTCTCAAACACTCAATGTTCTTTCAACAATGGTCAGACTTTACTTATTCTTGCATATAAATTCAATTATGTCCGATTTGCATATTCGTTCACAATCAATCATGGATAAACCCTAGATATGATGAAATCACACCAAAAGAACCCTAACATTTTCATCTTAAGATAAAGCCTAAGAAGGTTTGGGCACTTTTGCAACACTGATCCAACAAATCCAAGCGGAGACCTCGTCGGATCCCTCAACCTCAACTCCTCCGCCGCTCTCCAGAGTCTCCTCGTCGTCTCTCTGCACCCCTTACACACCTTCGCCGTCGAGAGCAGCCCTGCCGGCAACAACCTCCTTAGCACCTCCCACAAACAACCCACCGGCAGGTCACCAGAGCTCAGATCCAGCTCTGATTCCCACAATGCAACCTCAAACTCATCGCCGCTCAAGTTGCTCATCGGCTCCCCCAGCATGAACAAAATCTGTAATTATGTTTAATTATTTAAAGAGGGGTAATTATGTCATTTCAACCTTCTGTTAACTCAGTTAATCTCTCTGTCCCAAAATGTAATTCAGGGTACTGAAAAAAAGAAAAAAAGAGGTAGGGTATGATAGTGGGAATGTTGTATATTCAGGTGCACAAAAGTGTCATTTTCCCTTTCATTAACGATGCATGTGACATCGACACATGTATGGTCTAACTTTTTATGAGTTTAAATCCTTGATTCACTCCAAATCTAGATTAGGGAAGCTAGATCTTGCTTGGCTACAACATTATCAACGAACATAAGGGTTGCATTTATGCGGGACTTGCTTGCGACCTCTCCCTCCTCTGTGTTACGTTAAAGCACGTCGACCTCCCCAGGACAATGAAAATGTCCTATGCATGGACCACAAAGACCTCTATCAAGGCAATGACATCGTCGTCTTCCAAATTTGTCTTCGTTGAATCTCTTCACCAAATTGGAGCCAAATATGATCATTGCCGTAAGGAGTTGTCTTTGTTCGCCGACAAGGAAGGCGATCCTTATTGTTGATGAAGAAGAAGGTTGTGAGGATGAAAGATGTATGACGTCAACATTATAATTATGGTATTGAAATTTTATTTTTTAAGGGAAGTTTTGTCATTTAAAAAAAATTGTCATATGACTCACGTGACTTTTGACTAACAGTGAAAAAAAAAGTTGAAGGGGGTCAACTAGCACACTTCAAAGTTAATAGGATAATGGGCAAATATTACATAGTAAATGATGAGTCAATTGGTAGGCTTGGTTTCACTAAATTCCTAATCTTATTTATAAAGTCTAATCTACCCGACTATTGTACATAGAATGTTTTTAGTAAAAATGTGTTTTCGGCCCCTTAGATGCTTAGGGAATGACACGTTGCTTATGTCTGTCCTCTTCAGGATGAGTATCGTGATCTATGGTTACCTCCTCCTTTGGATTGGCTTAAACTCAATTTTGACAGCTATCTCTATATATCTTCTTCTTTGAGTCTGGGTCCCGTTCTACAAGATGAATCTGGGGTATGTTTGGAGGCACAGGGATTACTTGGGAGAGGGGTCATGGATCCGATTCTTGTTGAAGCGCTTGCATTTCGGGAAGGTCTTCTTTGGGTGGTATAGGCGAGGTTTAGAAGAGTTATCTTTGAATCAGATTGTGCTAATCTTATTAGTTTGCTAGCCTCTACTTCTTTGGTTGTGTTGCTTCTGAGCTAAATAGTTGATGATTGTATAGCACATTTCATAGCTATTTCTGCTCTTATAAGCTCTGACTCAATGTTTGAGGTTGGTTCCATTTCAGGGTCTTTCACACTTGTATTGGCTCGAAATATTGCTCATTAGTAATATCACTTACTATTCTCAAAAAAACTTAAGTACAATGAATCTATATTCTAGATATATATTCAATACATTTCAAAAATAAATATAGATTAATAAATGTATATTTATCAAATATTATAGTCTCAACAATGTTAATTTATAAAACTTGAGGATCAGATATTTTTGAATAAGATGTAGTCAAAACGACATATTTGCATGTACTTTATTTTATTTCTGACATCATGTGTGATTTTAGTAGCTAAATCTTGTGACTTAATAAAGAAACCAATAGATTTAAATGGTTGGGATTAAAATGATAAGAAACCATGACTATAAGTTGAGTCCAAGAGAAAATGAATAGAGATAGTAATAATATTGTGGTAGGTTTGTTACAACATTATGTGCAATTTACATACATACATAAACAGTGTCGTTGATGATCAAACAAAGCTTCACATCTGTTGGGAGAAAGTGATGCAATCTGGTAACTACTCTTGTATCATCCACTACTGATTCATGTGTCTGTCCCACTGCACCAACCTGTGCATTATTCAATCACAACCCATCATTGTCCATTGAATCAACAACAACAACAATAACCATAATAGACAATATGCTTAACAATTATTTCCGATGGAAGAAAAATAATTCAACCATAAATCCAAAGGATTTTCGGACTATGTCTGTGGAATAGCTTCTCCAGAGTTAGGTGCTGCAACAATTATAAGTTCCAAGTCAGTTGTTCAATTTCGATTACAAAAAGAGACGATGTTGGTTTATTAAAAATAAATGAATTACCACTTTCAGATGAAAGAACAATTTTATTTTCCTCATCCAAGCACTGTAAAAACATCCATGTAAGACAGGAGAAATGGTCAGTCCATCTTTTGGTGCACCAACAGTGTGGCTGGCAAAGGTAGACAGTCATAATGAAGAAAAGCTTATTCACTTCAATTTTTTTATTAAGTCTAATGGCATCTCTAATTCTGCACTAATTCTTAATGTGTATAAGGTGATAAATGAAATAAGAAAATAAAGAATCTCTATCAAATGCTTTCTTCCTGACTTCTTCTCCCGCAGAAAATATACATTGGATTTCTGTGTATGTTAATTGGGCCAGCCAGCCAGCACAATCAAATTATGTTTCCAAATGGCCAAAGTTCCATTCTACACACTAAACTGACCTTTCTAAAAAAAATATTATCAATTAATGCTTGTCCTTTGAAGTGGTTTGAAATTGCAAGAATAGGAAAAATCAATTTATTAGATGATAATTATTCATTTCTGTACACAGTGAACTGTTAAATAAATGAAAGAATGAGAACAGAATAAGAATCATACCGGAGTAGGAAGATTGGACACATTTTGCGGAGATTCCTTTACATAATCTTCCAAAGCCGTCAGAAAGGATGCAGGGGGCTGCATTATCCCAAGTTAGCACTCATCAACTGATGGATAGATGACAATTCACAACATAGAGGTCATACCGGTTGTATTTCAATCAACTTCTCACCCTCACCTAAACCAAGGTTCTTGTACATGTCAAAGAATTCCGACAACCTTTCTGCCTGCAGGCATACAAGAATCTCATGTGAATGGGTCAATATCCTGATGACATACTTTCACAACCACACACATACCTGATCCCCTGCCTTGCGATAAATGTCGATTGCCATATAAGCATCATGGCGTTGCATTTGATATAACTGTCACCCATTACAACCTAGAATTTTTATTTCCAGTACATGGCTAGGACACAATGCGCCCACTAAAAACAACAAATGTAAAATTGGGTCATAAATATCGGGTCAAATTTTTATTAGTTGGGTTTGTTCCAAACCGCTATGTCCACCCCTTTTATTTCAAGTTCTTCCCATGTGAGATTCACTTAACTTTTTCCCCCTCATGCTTGTACACGCGTCGGGATTATTTTCCCTTTACATCTCGTACACATGGGCTTCTATTTGAACACTCTCCCTTATTTTGTAGTCTTCTACATGTGGGTCATAACATGACTGAACTAATCATATGCGTCTGAGTTTATAGGGCGGCATAGGCACATGGAGCCCACAAACACAGACCCAAATCAGCCTCCTCTGGTACCATGTAAAACCGGGTCAGACTCCACAACTAAAAGGTCAACTTTTTTAGTTCGGTTTTTCCGTACCCTTTATATATGACACATTATTTCTATTTCTTTCCATGTGGAACTATATATTCTAAACGCTCCCCCTCACATGTCATTCTACGCGTGAGTTTTTTCAACATACCGCCCTCCTCACATGGGCTATAGTAGGACGTGTCTTTTGCATGTGTATTTATGTTCCCACTTACGTGGACCATAATATCATTAGGCTTACAGGGGAGTAGAACCACGGGGAGGCGATGCCCACACGCACTAGCCAAAATCAACCTCCACTGATACCATGTAAATTTGGGTCATAGTAGGATGTGTCTTTTTGCATGCGGGCTTATACCATATAAACCGGCTTGCTATGATACCATATAAATGGTTGGAATAAACTTTACTAATAAGTTTGACTTTTTAGTTGTGAAGCACATCATGATTATGATCAAGTTTTTAGTATCAGGGCAGACCGATTTGGATATGTGTTGTTAGGCCTCGCCTCCATGTCTGCTCATCTGTAAATCCTGTTGAATTATGCCTCATGTGAAGGGGAGAAAACTCAAGTGCAGAAGACAAGTCCTACTATGACCTACGTGAGTGTGATTGACTTTAAAGAAATGCCACATTGAAAGAATTTGAAAATAAATGAGCCTATATAAAGGGATAATAAACCCAACTAATAAGTTTGACCTTCTAGTTTTAGAGCCCGACCTGATATATGACCTAGTTTTACATGGTACCAGAGGAGGTTGATTTGGACTCGTGTCCGCGGGCACCACGTACCTATGCTTAGGGGTGCTTAAACATGGTTAATTAAAACCGATCAATCAAACCGTAAACTAAACCAGGAAATTTGGTGCTATGAATTTAACAACCGAACCGACTGAATCTTTAGTCGATTCCAATTCTAACCGAACCAAATCGGAATATTGACTCCCATATTTTTAGGAATTTCAATAACATTGAAATTAGTTATGACTATCCATCTTCACTTGTGAGATCAATGGTTCATATTACATATGCTCAAACTGGTACCTGTTTTATCGGTTAACCTCGGTTTCGTATAAATTAAATAGGAACAATTTCTCCCGGTTCTTAAACTTAGCATCCGAGACCGGACAGATTTCTTTCGGTTTCAGTATATCCGATTCCGATCGGTTTTAGTCGGCTTCCCAGTTTCCGGTTAATTTTGAGCAGCCCTACCTACGTTCCCTTGTAAACTTAAACGTATATGCATAAGTCCAGTTCTGTTATAGCCCACATGTAGAAAGCTAGAACGTGAGGGGCAGTGTTGAAGTAGAGGCTCATGCATACGAGGTGTGAAGGGAAATAAGCCTAACATGTACAACCATGAAAGGGAGAAGTTAACTTAATCCCACATGAAAAGAATTGAAATTAAAATAGGCGTATATAATGAGAAGAGTCACACCCAACTAATAAAGTTGACATTCTAGTTGTGAAGCTTGACCCGATATATATGACCCAGTTTTACGGAACATAATATAAAAGCACACCTTATCAACTAAAGCCGCAACTCCATCTGTAATTGCTACATATATTTTAACACTTTCACTGGTAACCTGAAAAAGAGAAATAACTGGGAATAACATCTAACAGAACCACACATTGTTATTGACAATAGCGAGCTTAGATAGTAGCTTACTGTCGTAAGAGAATACTTAATCAAGCTATTCTCTTTAGCTGCTCCCTCCGGCTGCAAAAATGATCAGTTCAACTTTCACTGTACTGTTGCACGAAAACAATGGTGAAACAAAATGCAAAGAAGATGTTATAAGGTCATATTACCTGGCAGGCGAGAAGGCGAAAAAGAAGTTGCTGCAATGGTGGTAACTGTTCAAGTAAGTCTCGGGTGTCAAGTTCCCGAGCTCTCTGTAGCAAATGCATTAATAAGAAAATTTTATTTTAGGTTTTATAGTTGTTGTTCACTGCCTTGTCAACAAAAGACACTTATAGCTGTTAGATACTAAGGTTTGTGTGATGGGCCATAAGCATGTAACATCTATGGTCACTTCAGTTGAACTAATTTCTAAAATTTTCAGCAAGAAATGAACTTTAGAAGAAGACTTCAGGAAAAAAAGTTAATAATTGCAACAAGATTGAACAAATAGTAATTTTTCTAGCATGGTATGGCCTTATCAAATGCTCAGTCTTATTAATTCATAGTATATTTTTGTACCAAGTGCCGCATGGTATAATGAAGCTTTGCTTATATTTAAATGATTGAAAGATAATCTTAACAGTTAATCGTTCTAGTTTAATTAACTGTTGGAACATCACTGCCCATTTTCAGCAGGCAATGATAATATATTGAAAACAGGGAATACAAAAGAAATAAAATCCCAGAAACTGATAATTTAGTGAATGAGAGTAAATAAAATGTACATACCGGGCTACTCGTCTCAACATCATATTTCAATCTGCGAAGACATTCTACACGCTCTTCAAAATATAAAGCATAAGTACGAACCCAAGCAGAATAGTCCCATGCTTGCCAACAAGAAAAATCACCAGTCAGGTTGTAATAGAGCAAGCCATCAGAAAATAAGATAAGTAACAAGGTAACAGGAATACCATTCTCACTCGAGTCATCAGTAAATCGAGAAACTTTATGCAAAAGACCTCTGCCGTGGCTATAGCTAATGAGCTCTTCAGAAAATGAAAAACCAATTTCCCTTGTTGCGCGGTGTAAGACAATCAAAGTTTTCAATGCAACCTGAGTATGTGTAAGATGAGATTCTGAGGGAGTCACACTAGGGGGAATCCACCGCACAATCACATATAAGAATTGATATAAAGTTAAATGTGGAGAGAAAGTAAGTTAAAATATGGATAGAGAAAAAACAAGATAGAATTCATAACTTATTGCTCAAAGCCCATCTGTGTTATCTCAACTCTACATTGAAACTTAATAAAGGTTATGAATCCTAGGATCTTTACGAACACACACGTTGGAAGAAAAAGATGACAACTTATTCTCGTACAATGTACATAGATCATGTGACCCAAGTACGGACATTTTGGGGGAAAAGAAAAAAATAGATAAAGCTGGAAGGAACAAGTTATCTAAGCATTTGAAATTATCTCCAGCATTCACATTCTACATTCTTAAGGACTATCTCCATGAACTAATAGTAAATACAATGTCATAAAATGTGACTCAAGATAATGAATGTAGAGCAGCAACTTGGATACCATAACTGAAACTCATTCTTTTTAGTCCATAGAAGAGTTTAAATCTATTGTCGAAAGAAGTTTACAAATTCTTAGAGATTATAGGCATATCTTTCAGAAACTAAAAGTCGAAATAAAATAACTCATGTCATTGATCATGTACCTCACAAATCCATTAGACCTGACTAGAGTTATCCATTTGACATGAGTATTCTCACATACCTCTCTATATATAACAATGCATTGCGGGAACAGTAGAAGTTTGAATTTAGGAGCATACCGCCCAAGAGTGTGTTTTACTTAGACGTTTGGCAAGACCATGTATGCAATAAACAACATCTTCGCGGGGTCTTGATGATGAAAGGGAAGCAAAGATAGCTGACAATACAAAAAACAAACAAGCTCATATGTTAGATGTCAACAAAGGAGCCTAATACACACTCCAATTAGTGGTTAGTCAATGTGTTTTCAACTTAACAGATGCAAGAGTGTTCCACATATTCACATTCAGAAACAAATGATAAGAGACCCTGTTTATCCATTTCAAGCTTCACTAGCTACTCTGTGCTAAACTTTTCAGATAATAACAACTGCTAAAACAATCAGGACTCTGGAGAAGGAAATCATGTAGAACTCAATCAGGCACCCTGAGGAACTAAAATTTGTAAATCGAGAGTTCATACATGTTTGCATATAAGAAAGCAAGAATCAACTTCACTTACTGCTTATATGTTTTTCCTTTGGCATTACGTTCTCGTGGTTTGTGGCTTTCACAATTGCAACATCAATTTCCTGGAGCACCTGACTATCAGCTACAAGTGTACTAAACATCAAGAATTAAGATATTGAAATCCAAGGGTCCAGGTGTGGCCAGTGCAAATCACCTTTTTATCGCTATTCACTTTAGCTAATCCAACTGTTGTTGAGTCCTTCAAAACTCCAATTGCTTTTTTCAGGGTAGGTTGACTTTGTGCCATTCTATTTAACAAAGTAAGCTCCTATCAGGAGACAAAGTTAGAGTGAGAAAATTGATAAGTGAAAGAGCTTAATAACAAAGGTAGAAAAAAGGTAATGGTGCCTTCAAGGGGCTGAGGAGAAGTAATACTAACCAATGTAACTAGCTTATGCCAATCATATCAATCATTACCAGAGCAATGCTCCTCAAGTTTGTTCTGTAAGTAACTCCTCCAACTAAAGCTGTCAGAATTGTTACACATATGAAGCATATTCTTCGCATGAATTATAGAAACTCGTAAAACAAAGTTTTAGAAGCCACAATTACTTATTTCCCTTCAAAATAAAAGTTTGCATGCAACAGTCAAATAATTTGACAGTCAAACAAAGCATGGCTACTAGAAAAATGCTACGTTTGGGATGATTAGAATTCTTATTCATATGCTGCCTGTATAACCTCTGAGTTAACTTGTTCAAGTTCTAAAAAATTATTAGTTAAGTTATAATTGCTACATTTTTTGTCGTCCAGATGACTTGGTCCTTTAAAATATAACTAGCTTATTGCTCTTGTGATACACACACATACAATTAGATCAAATCAATTATCTATAATAATACACAAAATAAGTTGTGTGAAAATTAAATCAGTCAGTCCCTAAATTATAATATCTTCATATTTTTCACCTCAATAAACACATGCCACTTAAAATAATTCATTCATCATTATACTTTTTACATCTCATGGTATGCACAAACACATATTTATGATAAATTTAACGTCAATACTTTTAAAGCCTATGAATTCTCAAAATTGTTTGGTAATTAACTACAACCCCGAGCCTAGAGCTCTCAATGCAATCACATCCGGAAATCGACATTTGTGAAATTCTCTAATGATGTCATGTTAACGTCTAATATACCTACAAGTTCAAACTAATAAGTGGAGGTTCCAATATACTTATTGAATGGTCACAAAATCCACATCCTTTTGATACTGAACAATTGAACCTTCCCCAAAAATGGGAATACCAAATCTTCTCAAAGAGAGGAATAAGTAAAGTAAGATTTTGTGGAAAGAGCCCCAAATTAATTAATTTGATTATAAGATAGGCTGAATTTGAATTTGAATTTGTGAGCACATCAACGATTAAACATATACCTTAAGGAACAAGTAAACCTTGAATTGCAAAGGGAAAGCCTCCAAAATTGATAGGTCAGAATAAACCTAAATTCAATAAAACAACATTCATGTATATACATCTGCACAGAAATTAGAAACAAGATAAAAGCATAAAAACATTGATAGAGAGAAGGTGCATACAGGATTGGTGTATGTATATGTGAAAATGTGTGAATGGAGATGGGAGAAGAGACGGAGAGAGCGTAACGCCCAAATGAGGAGGTTGGAGAAGAGAGAGATGGATTGTGTGTTTCAGGAGACATTTGTTCACAAGCACAAATGTAGGCTATAAACATCAATTACTTTACAATTCTATTTCTATAACTATTTTCATAAAAAGTGATCCCATTAAACTAATGGGGAAAATTTAATTTTTATAGAGTAATTCAGCAACATTAATAAAATTATTTACATTCTCGCACTCTTTAATGAAAACACCATGAGACGAGTCTCACACCCTGGAGAATTTTTCACAAAAATCATCTTGTGTGTGACCAATGAACTTTGTCCAAGTTCGTTGCACCCTTTCTCCCTTTCTGGGTCGAGAACGTTTCCGCCTTGATTTGTTCAAAACCCTCGACGGTTGAGGTTCACACAGTAACCTCTTCTCGTCGTCCTCCGGTCATCACGATCTCGCCCAACGCACAAGCACACAACCTCGGACATCCGATGTACTCCACCCCCCATCTAGGGTAAGGGTTAAACTTAGACCCGTCCGCCTAGGATAAAGACTGTAACCTAAAAACCCCGAGGAAGTGAAAGAAATATGTCATAGTTCAATCACATTTATGTGAACGTTACATCATTCACTAACAATAAAGCGGCACATTTATTATCATTGTGTTATGATAATAAGTTAAGTATTAATTACGTCTAAGGTCATCAGAGGGAGTCTCTGATAGTATAACCCTTAGACATGGCAAGTTGCAGAGTGCACTTTGCTACATAATTATACTTAACA
>JAYMTP010000435.1:0-34056 GCA_036897365.1 Geranium brycei | reverse complement strand
GACCTATGGTTCTACTTCTTTAGTGGACATAGATCAAATCACACTTAACATATTATCACAACACAATGATAATATAATGTCGTTTTATTATTGAAATGATGATGTAACAATTACACATAAACTGAGATTGGCCTAGGGCACAACTCCTACAGAAAGTAGGCGAAACTATATAAGCACAAAGAATTGGGATGGATGGGATTCCTCAACCTCAAGGAGTTCAATTTGGCGCTTCTGGGAAAGCAGGCTTAGAGGATCCTGACAAATTTGGAGTCGCTTCTGGGAAGACTGCTCAAGGCCAAATATTTTCCCCAATCTTCATTTTTGAGGCTCCATTGGGGATCCCCCCGAGTTTCGTTTGGAGAGGCATCTGTGAGGGCAGATCAATAGTTTGAAAGAAGACACGTCGGAATATTGGATCAGGAAATTGTTCGGTAGTAGGAACCCCATGGTTAGGAGGGGTGAATACGACAATCAGTGTGGGGACTGCCATTCTAGTGGACATGCAGGTTTCTGAGTTGTTCATACCAGAGTGCAGAGCTTGGGATGAAGGGAAGGTGAGAGCGCTTTTCGACCACGATACGGGAAACAGAATCTTCTCCATCATTCCTATCTGGTACGGAACCAGGGACCATTGGTACTAGGATGCAGACAAAACGGGTGAATACTCTATAAGAAGCGCCTATAGAGCTCTCTATCATCTGGGAAATATCTGGACACCGACAACGCAAGCAACAAGCTGGAGAGAGGTGTGGAAGTTGCGAGTTCCACTTAAAGTCAAAATCTTTATTTGGAGGGCTATCTCGAATTTACTCCCGACTAGGACACGCCTGACTGAGAATGGACTCTCAATAATCAACCCAGTGTCCCCTGTGCGGAGACCTGGACGAGACGGCGGGTCATGTATTCTTCAAGTGCATAGTGGTGGCCTCTATTTGGGGGGATAGACTCCTAAAACGAATCTGGGAGAAAATGGGGTCAGACCCGATTATGATCGAATGGACTTCGTGGTTGGAAGGGGAGGACGAAGCAAGCTTGTGGGCTATCACTCTTTGGGCAGTATGGAGAGCAAGGAATCAGCTTGTTTGGAAAATGAAAGTCTTCCATCCAGCGAGGGTGGTAATGATGTCAAAAGGACTCCGGAGAGTCTGGGCAGCGTCAAAGCCCTCAGAAGGATCCTCGGGAGTATGTCAACCAGTATCCCCGAGAGTCTAGGTCCCTCAGGACCCGAGAAGACTAAAGATAAATGTTGATGGGTGAATAGACGCAGAGAAGGGATATTGGAGCGTAGGGCTTGTCTGTAGGGACTTGAGGAGCCGAATTGTGGGAGTCATTTGTAGACGCTTTTTGGGTCATCTCCATTTCGAAGAGATGGAGGTCGTCGTAGGTGTCAGAGAAGCTTTTTCATGGGAAAAAGGGAAGAACTGGACGGAGGTGGTGGTTGAATATGATTGTCTTAGGGTGGTGGATCACGTCCGACAAGGGAAACAAGCCAGAAACATATTTGGGGTCATTATCTTTGACTGTAGTCACATTCTTTCTGCTTTCGGATTAGGTTTCTCTATCTCGTTTGCTCTCCGTTCCTGTAATCAAGTAGCTCACGAATTGGCCAAGTTCGTTTTAACTAGCAGCAGCTGGGATTATGGTGAGGGGTCTGTCACACTAACTATAGCTTTAGCTGTTAGGCTTGATGCTGGGTTAGTTGTTATTTAATAAATAAAATTCGTTTTACCTTCAAAAACAATACATCATTTACAATTTATCACCTTTAACTAAAACTTGTGCCATGAAATATTGAAATTACCCCTAAAACTAAAATAACTGGAGGTGTAGAACCCGGTGAAAATCTCCTCACCTTCTTGCAAAATGGGCAGGCCACAGATGGAAAACTAGCCAATGACAAGAGATTCGACAACCCAAACTATCAGAGAAGCCCAGTGGCGGATCCATAAAAAAATTCAAGGGAGGAGGACAAAATTTCATACCAAAGTTTTAATTTTATTAATAACATAATTGATTTAAAAATTAAATTGAATAATAAAAGCATATAACAATTCGAGCTTGATTATTTATTTTTTCAGTTAAGTTCGAATTTAACTTGTATGTATATATAAATACGAAGTGAATGGGTTCGTGAGCCTTAAAAACCCTGATAGGTTGGACTCAAGCTTGACTTGTTTATCAAATGACCCAACCTTGCGCTCAATCTCAACATAACTTTACTTAGAAAATTCACAAAATTTTAATAATTAATAAACTATTTTATTAATAAATTATAATCAACATAAAAAGATAATAATAATTTAATTAATACAATAATTAGTAAAAATAATTATAATCAACGATTAAAAAACAATACAAATTAAATTAACGACTAACAAATAAAGTGAAAGGAAAAAATGTTCCATTGAAGTAAGTTTAAAAGGCTCAAACATCATTAAATAAAGCTCAGAACAATTATTATAATAAAAACACTGCCAATTCCATTATTTGAATACATGATTAAAATACAACACACTTGTCACTCAAATAAATAACTCTTACAATTATATACACAACTTTTTTTATGTGTTAGGATTGAAGGAAAGGCACATTCAAATTTCAGGTAAAAAATTACATGAAAATATTCTGAATTCGGGGGCCAAAGAGACTTACAACAAGAATGGGAACATATTTATTTTATTGGTAGAGCCTTGTCTTAAATCGAGGATAGAACTTTAAAATTTGGATGCAGAAGAAGCAAGCCTTTCAAGTTGTGTGACAAATTTCAAAATTTTGTGCAAAAAACATTTATTTATATGTTTTAAATGAAACACTATCATAGAAACGAAAATAGAGCGATAGCATTAGGTGTAATTGAATCCTCCCGACCAGAAAGCAAGAATGCAAAACATATTTTATTACACAATTGAATTCTTGAATGATGAGTGATTAGAGAGTTCTTCACTTATCGGTAATATTATAAAAAAAACCATGTTATCAAAGTTGGATTCAACAATATTGAGACATGAAGTGATGATTAAGTGATTATCAAATATTGCGAGTGAAGTAACAATAATTCAAGTAATAAGCATGAAGTCAATAATTTCAATTCCTATGTTGACAATTTTTGATAAAAATATTGTTTATAATTAATTAATTGATATATGCTCTTCCGAAACGATTTGACATTTTGGAATGATTTAAAAGTTATGAAAGCTGTAATGTACTCTAATAAAAATCATGTTTTACAAAAGAATATAAGAGTTATTATCATCCATATGATGGTAGTAATTAATAGTTATAATAATTAGGCTAATTTCATTAAAAACTAATTAAATAAATGACAAAAAAGGTATTATCGTAAAACTAACCTATGAAATAAATGGAAACCCTACTACTAATAATAACATCTAATTTCTCTAATTTCACAAATCAAATCGAATCTAATTTCTATAATTTCTCTAATGGTTCATGTATTGTTTCATTACATCATATTGTTTCATTAGAACCCACATACACATCGTTTTTAGTGTTGGTTTCATTTTGAATTTTTGTAATTTTTTATTACTATTGTTGTTATTTTGAATTGCTGATCATCAAATTTGTACTATGGTCATGTTTTAGTTGTTTCATTCGGATATAAATACACATGCTACAAAACGAACAAAAACATGCACATAATTAATTACATCATTATTATTATATTTCATTTTCATATGATGCGTGTAATTAGGACATAACATTGTGTTTCATTTTCATCAGTTGTATTACATTTCCAATAGCGATTTTGAAACGTGTTTCACTTCCATGTAAGTGTATACTAATGAACTCATGTGACTAACTAAAGAAATGAAACGTGTTAAAAAAACATGGACTCATGTAGAAATAAAACATGCAACTAAATAAACAAAAATTAGGTGCATGAAAATGAAATTTGCTTCATGAAAAAATTTGTGAAAAATGATGCAATTACAAAACTAAAAATATGTTTTTAGTAGATCATGAAATCGTGGTAACAAAACTCTTTTGTAAATCATGTAATCTTACAATTAAAAGTATGAAATCAAAAATAATGAAATAGTTAAAAATAATCGCACAACTAACAAAATGAAATCAAAGAGGATAAAATATTAAAAAGTTTGTGTAAATATATAAGTAATCGTACAAACAAAATTATGAAGACAAAAATTGAAATATTATATCATGAAACAATAAAAAGAAAGTGTAAATCTTGGAATACAATGGAATCATGAAATTGCGTAAATCTTGTATCTTTAAAAATAAATCATGAAATCCTGAAATATGAAATAAATTGAATTTAATTAAGTAAATCAAATCTTGTAATTAAAAAGGAAATACTTTCATGATATAAAAATATAAATATAACCTTATATTTATGTTAAAAGCCCAAAATAAATATCAAGTAATGAATAATTACATCCATTTGCCATTAATGAATCAGCACAAATCCAAGCCATTAATATTTTCATACTGCTGAACCAAATGACTAGTTTGACAAAATAAAGTATTAAACAAAGGAAATGTTGCTCTTGCATTCCTACTATGACAGAAATTGATTCTCTTTCAATCAAGGAAATGGATACTGCTATTGCCCATTTTTCTCATCTTTGCATGTTAAATTTGGATGTTGATTTAGTTTTCAGATTCATTTATATGTATAACCCAATGTGCACATAGAATTCTGTCATTCATACTTTGCTTTAGAGGAAACATTATTTAACGAACTGGAATGGTTGCTAATTTTCAAGCCTATGAAGGTTGTAAAATAGAAGAAAATGAAAATGGTTTTCTGAGGCAGATTGCTCGCAATCAAAACTAGAGCTCATCCTTTGCCTTCCCATCTTTCTCTTTCGCTTTCTCCTCTTTCTCCCTCTCTTTGCGGAGTGACTCGATTACTTCCTCTATAGGAGGATCTCCACTTCTGCGAAAAGTGCGGTCCCCTATCCTTACCTCATATGCGTCTTCTTGCTCCAATATAAAATCAATCAACTGAGAGACACAAAAAAATCTATATCAGACAGCAACAGCAAGATGTATGCCCTCATTATGAAATGGAAAGTCCCCTGTTATTTCTAATCATATCATGGAAAGAAAATGGAGCGGCCTTAAAGTTTCTGACTCACACTACACCTCATAAATAGGAGGTACATTTGATACACACCCTTCCAATTTCCTTGCTAATTCAGAGCAGGATGGTCTCAACATTTTATTTGGTAAGAAATTCGAGTAAAAACCGTTCATACATAAATTTATAGTCACTATTGGTTGATTTCTTTATTATTCAAACACAATTTTGCCTTTTGGGGAATTAAATAGAGCATGAGCCACTCCAACTTTCTACCCATTTAAATCTAATGAATATAACAAATATCTAGAAGCTGTCGAACTTTATAGAATTGTACATTGTCAGTGATAGTATTCTTGGCCTAGCAGTCAAATTTCAAGTGACGCGGTATAGAAATTACGCTAAAAATATAAGTGTGTGAGATAGTTGATGCGGTGCAGGGATAAAAATGAATTATTTGCATTGCAATGAAGATAAGAGCAGTTAATTCATCGAAAATGAGCTCACCTCTGAAGTGTCTCGGCTTTTAAAGGTTGTGAACATGATTGTGCTGAGATCAATACCCATGAACTCCACCTTAACAGTCCCGGTTCTTAGAAGCTTGGACCATTTTTTAGTGATCAATGCAACACCTGTCTGAACAGAACACCACAGTAAAGGTATTGGACTTCAATTACATTACACGTGAACATTTCAAATCACCATTTGTGAATAACCACACTGCTTTGACATTCCAAATCTCAAACACAGAATATTTTCAAATCACCAAACCCTATACCCAATTTGAAGATCCGATTACAACCCGAAATCAATGGATCCCAAGAAATGAACAAATGAAGATGCAGATTGATGTTCAAAACTACACCTAACAACAAGAGATGAGCGATGGATGGAAAGGGGAATCTGGGAATTACCTTAGTCCGTGGAAGACCGAGACGGAGCTTGACGAAGCCGACGGTGGGGCCGACGTGGTGCTTCATGAACTCTTGCTGGATCTGAGGGAGCTCCATTTTGTGGAGGTCGGAGGGATCGGGGCCGTGATCGGGGGGAGGGGGAGGCTTGCCCCACTCCTTCCAGGCCTCGTCTTCTTCGCTGTCCACCACGTCCTCCAGATTGTCGGAAATGTGGATTTTCTTCTGCACTGCGGCGGCGGATCGGAGGAGGAGGAGGAGGAGAAGGAGAGAGAGGGAGAGAAGAGAGGGAGTGGCCATTGTTGGGAATGAGATTAGGAAATGGTGGCGACGCTGATACTGATAGCTCTCCAACTCCAACTCCAACTCTTTATTTATACATAGGTTGGGAGCAGATAAGATTGGGACTTCTTTGGATTTGGATTTGGGCTGCACTAACTCACTCACTCACTCCTCCTGTCTATGATTGAAGACTAAAATCCTTCCGGCCCACTATCTCAATTAACACCCATAAATAACGGCTAATTAATTACGTCTGTAAATTGACCACCCACTAGGGATGACAATATTCCCCGTCTCCGACGGGATCCTCGAATTCGAACGAAAACGGGACGGGGAATCCTCGAATCTGAATGGGAACAGGGTGAGGTATCCCCGCCCCGCACCGCCCCAATATATTAAAAATATATATTTTTAAATGCATATTTAATGAAAAATAATATTTTTTTATTAGAATAATATTTTATAATACATGTTTAATGAAAAATTAATATTGTAAGTATATATTTTTATTAAAATAATAATTTTGAATACAAATTTTATTAGAAAGTAAATATGTTTTAATTTTTTGGGTTGGAAACGAAAAACGGGGAATCCACGAACCCGACGGGGAATCTTTGTCCACGTTCGAAACGGAGAATTTCCGATCCGATTCTAACGAGGACGGGGACGGGAATTGTCAAATCCGACCCGTTGTCATCCCTACCACCGACAGTTAAATGTAGAGGAAAAAAATTTGTGTCACTTGAGTACGATATTAAGTGTCCATGTTACAATTCACCGCAAACTAGTGTGCAAGCACACTACAGTTCATTTGATAAACAAAATATTTGTTTATAGGATGACTCATCGGTAGTGTACCAACGAACACGACAGTGTACCGGTCGGAGTAATAAATACGTGCAAAGACCTTACGGTGATTCCGGGATGTCGATCCCACGAGGACTTGAGGTCCCCTAGTATGTTGGGTCGTTGAGTGACGTGAAATCGTGTGTTGGGCTTGGAGAATGTAAAATTGGGGTGTGTGAACATGCAAATTCAAAATTAAACACTAACGGGATGTCAATCACATAAGTAAATAAAATGAACAAGCAACTAATAAACTTCTTCACGAAAGATAATCGGGAAAAATGTGGAAATCGGGAATTCAATTTGGGGTTTGGTTAACTAGTTAAGTGGTAATTGATTCTTAAGAGAGATGTGTTAAATATGTGAAAATTTTAAGTGTTGGGACTCAAAATTTTCCCTAGTCATAACAGCGATGAATCTGATGTCCCAAATTCATCGGAGACCATAAAAGACTCGAATTATTGATTTATGACTTGAACTGTCACAAGCAAATCCTATATCAATTCTCCAAAGTTTAAAAGCAATATTACATTCTCATCCTTCAAGTTGGGACTCCTTCGAAGATAAACCAAACCCATTGGACTATTTCACCAATGTAGGTATTGTCCCCTCCTCCATGGAATTATAATTAACCTCACTGAATAAAACATGTTTAGACATAATATTGATTACTTGTTGACTCGACCGTGTGTTGAACAACCGACACACATGGCAGTGTACCGGTCGCTCAGTAATAAAGGGCTTTCGATGAGGCCACGAATATCGATCCCACAGGAAAAAAGTGTGGTTTGTATGTTATGGGCGCTAAGTACGAGAAGTTATTTTTTGGGCCTTGAAAAAAAATAGAAGTTGAAAGGGGTCGTTTGCACAAGTATCGCTAAACTAAGCTATCACTCAACAAACAACTAAACACGTAAAGATGAACAACTAGATAATACTTGGAAAAGTGTCAAAATTCCAAGTGATTGGGACATTGGAAATCGAGGCATTATTGTTGGATATGATTGTCAATCATTTTCCTAAATGAGGTAATTTTTAAGATCACCGATATAAGTATGGAGAATAACGGTCTTTCTATGATAGTGATTAGTTGAACTACATTCAAACCGTCACGAGTGAATCTAATTACTAACTAATTGTGCAGTTCTCTAGCTTTGGAGTTGGGAATCTATAACTATAAATCGTGTCCGTCCTCCCAAAAGAAAAGATGTAAGCCCGACCCTAAGATATTGTCAAGTAAAACCCCGAAGTTAACTCCGATGGGGAACTTGGCTTCTACTGAGGGTTTTGAGGAGAACAACCTAAAACAATGCATATGCTCATGCAAATGAACTAGACTCGATCTTACTGTACAAAATGTCAAAAAGTTAGAAACTAAAAAATTAAATGTTAAATGTTAAGAACTCGATATTTACGAAAGATAAAATATTTACAAGATAAAACAACGGAAATATATAATGGTTTTGCACAACTCTCTAATCAATCAAGCTTGTTGATAACAAGATGAGCTCAGAATTACCGGTACACAAGTAATCAATTGTACGCAAAAAGGCATATAGGCATGAGAGTCTATGCAAACATTAAAGTGTCGGGAATAAGAATTGTTCTCTTTTCAATCAAATCTCGAAATCATACATCGTACACAATTCACACATACCAATCATTTTTCACCTAGAATTTAGAGTTCATAAACTATTGGTTTGACCTTCTTCCACTTATCGTAGGAAACTTAGTGTCGTGGGTGAATCCAATCGTAGGGCTTTAGTATGGCTTGTAACGTTAGGCTCGAGCTAAGGTAGGATACAAGAGGAGTAAAATTGGCTATAATGATGCACCATCGTCTAGTCGCTTCAACCTCACAAAAAAAATCCCAAGTACACAATCCTTCCCTTAGCTAATTCTTTCCAAAAAAGTGTTTCCCAACTCTCCTCACTCAAAAATATCATAAAATTCCCCCATTTTGCATTTTTAAACTTGGCTCTTATTTTCCCTTTTTCTCACGTACTTTCCAAACTTGCAATTTTCACTTTTCAAAACAATACTCGAAACTCCTATTTTTGTAAGCTCATTGTCTTGGGACTTTGCTTATTTTTCACTTTCTCTTTTTTTTCTCTTTTCGTAAATCAAATGTTAGCATTAAATCAAATGAAAGCAATGTGTAAACCCAAATATGGTTCAAATAAAAATTGGGCTAGCCAATATAAAATCGTAGAGGGAGACCGCATCGTCGGTTACATGATTTTGATCGATGTCACTTAGAGGTAGGGTTAATGAGACATGATCGGTTGTTATCGTAATTCATAATGAGCGAGGGAGAATAGGCAACGGAAACCTAGGTTTCATTTGTGTAGTTTTTTTACCATAATGCCCTTATTATGAATTTTTTCATTTAATTTATTAGTAAATCAGACTATTTATTAGATCTATAGGTTTATACTATTATACAGATGACAATAATCTTTTTTAATAAAGATGATAATAGTTCTTAGAATTGTTCTAGAATGCATGTTTTCAAAAGAGTGCATCTCCTTTTTCATGCTAGTCTAGCACATGATGCAGAAACAATTAGTAATATTGATTTATACACAAGCTCAACAACTCCTCAAATAACATAAAGTGGCTTCTGAAAAGCTAAAAAGAAAGAGACAAACAATCAAGATAAATCTAGCTCTCACAAGCTAGACTCAAGCAACAACCATCAAGATAAGTAATGTTATAAACGACACAAGTAAACTATAACCATGTCACATTTATATAAGTGAGACTTTAAATTTGAATCTCAACACATAAACAAAGAGAAATATTCGTAATGAAAGGTAGGATCACATGACTTTAAAATAATTATGAGCTTAAAATATAAGATTGATATAAAAAGAAAGAATATGGTTATGTTTTGAAAAGAGTAATTATTGTGTGGAGTGGAGAAGAAAGGGGAAGAATCCAACAAAAGGAAAAGGGCAGTGACCTCCATTGGCTCCTACCGCATACCCAATACCAAGAGCCATAGCTATATCAATGCCCAAATACATTTCATTCATTTCACTTTTACATTGGAAACCAACAATACAAAAAGAAATTGCATTTTACTCTTATACCATAATAAGTTGTAGTCACTATTATGAATACCAGTAGATATTGACGATTATCGAAATTTTATACTCCCCACAAATATCGGTCAAAACTAATCAACTGGGCAAATTCCGATTAAAGTTTAATATGGTCTAATCTATTCAGATCAATTAATTGCAGTTAAGTCAAATTAATTTCAGTTTAATCCGATCTAAGCTCGATACCCTATTTAATTATAATTTGACATTTAAGTTATAATCAATTATATAATAAAATAGTAATTATTGACAAATTTGAAATTAAAATTATCAAATATCACTCGTTTTGTCTTGATAAATTATATATATATATATATATATTTATTTATTTATTATAAAACACGTTTTCCATTATCTTTCTGCATATATCTCTCATGTTCAAATTGTGATATTCAAATTTCACAACTATATGTTAATATATTAATAATAATAATGGGATCTTTTGTTCTTTAGTGATTTTGAGATTCATGCCTCAAACCACCCACCACCTCTCTTTCATCCACTTAGTTCATAAGAGCAATCCATTTTCCATACCCTCATCAGATTCAGAAGCTACAAGCAGCTGAGCTACAGTCATCAATGGCGGCGTTGGGGATGTTGAAGAACAGGTCATCATGTGCTCGTGCTCTTGCTCTTGCTCTGATGAAGACGACGATGTCTAGGACCCTCTCTTCTTCCTCCGCACAACCCATCCTTGATTTGCCCAACCACCTGCAAGCCACCAAAATCAAATCTCAAGTTGCTCATGTAACTAATAAACTCTACTCCACTTTCTTGAATTCATTTTGGTGCCCTGTACTCAACTTTCTTGAATTGTTCTAGTCTGATTGTGTAGTGTGTGTACCCTAAGATTTATAGAGAATAGTAGTGTGTTATTAGAATTGGAATGCTAACTAGAACCAATCAAGAAGAAGAAATTAGGGGGTTGGATTTTATCTTTCAATCCTGACATGTTTAGTTACTTAATTGAAAACCCCTCTTTTTTGCTTCAGCTCATTGGTAGGACTCCCCTAGTTTATCTTAACAAAGTCAGTCAAGGCTGCGGCGCCTTTATCGCCGTCAAACAAGAGATGATGCAGCCCACTTCCAGCATCAAAGACAGGTTTTTTATTTTGCAACTTCGATTGATTTCATCATCTTCCAGTGTCATTGTGCTAATCGTTTGTGTATTCATGTTGCTAGACCAGCACTTGCCATGATGGAAGACGCAGAAAAGAAAAACTTAATTACTCCCGGGAAGGTTCGCTGACTTGCAAAAACAATACGTATATAATGGCTTGAATATTGTGTATGTGACTTGTTTGATTAATGTGTGTTATGCTATTGTATCAGACGACTCTGATAGAGCCGACATCAGGAAACATGGGGATCAGTATGGCTTTTATGGCTGCCATGAAAGGGTACAAGATGGTTCTGACCATGCCCTCTTACACAAGTCTGGAGAGGAGAGTCTGTATGAGAGCGTTCGGGGCTGAGCTAATCCTTACTGATCCCACCAAGGGAATGGGAGGGACTGTCAAGAAGGCTTATGATCTTTTGGAATCAACACCAGATGCTTTCATGCTGCAACAGTTTTCAAATCCTGCCAATACCCAGGTGCCGTATCTCTCATATTATATGTGTATGATTTATGATTATGCTACTTGCGCTCCCATGCTTCATGGATATCAGGAATGTAATGGCCTTATATGGGAAATAGGTGCACTTTGATACCACGGGTCCAGAGATTTGGGAGGATACAAATGGAAAAGTTGATATTTTTGTAATGGGTATTGGTAGTGGGGGAACTGTCTCTGGCGTTGGACAATATCTCAAGTCCCAAAATCCCAATGTTAAGGTAAGGATTTTATATTCATGTATCCAAACATTTTCTGCTGAAAATACGGTTTGATTTTGTTGGTAAGCCTTTTATATGTTTATGGTGTTGAAGATATATGGAATCGAGCCGGAAGAAAGCAATGTACTCAATGGTGGTAAACCGGGTAACATTCATGTCACTTTTAGGATTGTTTCTTTCATAAAGCTCTTTCGGCTGATTTGATTATTATTAAGAGGCAAGAAGGGGGGAAAAGGAAGAAGTTTGTGATTGGGTTTAGGAACTCACACCTTAAATATGGAAGTTTATAATTATTTTCTCGTTATCTGAATTGTTTTCTGGGTCTTGGTAGATTGAATGTTGTGCATATAAAAAGGGCAGTAACTGATATTGTGAATCAAATAGGTCCGCATCAAATCACTGGTAACGGGGTTGGATTCAAACCAGATATCTTGGACATGGATATAATGGAGGAAGTTCTTATGGTTAGTATTGTTTGTGTTATTCAATATGGCAATTTCATGTTATATGTACTAGTTGTGTACAATTATAAAACAGTATGTTGATGGCACAACTACAAGTTTACTCGGCTTAGAGCTGATATTGTGAAATATATGTGGGCAGGTCAGTAGTGAAGATGCAGTAAATATGGCAAGGGAACTAGCACTCAAGGAGGGTCTTATGGTAACTCGCTTGCGTATTAGATAACACCGTTAATGCATTATTTGGGATCTATATCATGATGTGAGAAATCTGAGAGTTTTGATGTTCTTTTCTATCCATAAATTTAAGGCTCATGATAAGCTCGATTACCCTTTAGTATTTAGTTAACCAAACTTAGCCACGAGCATAATCATAAACGCACACCACTGGTGATGAAGATCATAATAGTTCAGTTAGTTACTACTCAGTTGGGGTTGAAAGATAATCTAAGTTGATGTGGTTGTAGGTGGGAATATCGTCAGGGGCTAATACAGTTGCGGCCCTCAGGCTTGCAGCAAGGCCAGAGAACAAAGGCAAGCTCATTGTGGTATGTCCCTCATTCAAATCTAATTGACAAGTAATTTTTGAGAAAGGGTTGGGACTATATATGTAATCATATTGGTTGTTGAAATGCAGACCATCCATCCAAGTTTTGGAGAGCGATACCTGTCATCTGTCCTCTTCGAAGGGCTGAGGAAAGAGGCCGAGAACATGCAGCCTGTTTCCGTAGACTGATTAATATTATTGCATTGCTTAATCAGTCAGTGGTTGCCTATTAATTAGTTGTGATTTCATGCCAGTACATAACTTGTGTTGTACTACAGAAAATAACAGTCAGTATGATATATAAACTCATTCTGTTTTTCTTCAATTCTCACTAACAGCTAACACTTGAGAATTGAGATTGTTCAAACACACTACAAAGAGCAAGCTATACAAACACAGACAGACCCCAATCCCATGGCATTCCATATTTATAAGCTCATAGTTTTCATGCCTATAAACCCCCATTCCTTCTCTATATCATATTTAGCTTTGAAACACACAGAAATAGAATTCTCCATATGTATGGCTCTTGCATTGTTTGTATAAAATGTATGATAAAATTGTGTTGTGGGTTTATATCACACTTCAGATGTATGGGGATATGTGATTTCAGTTATAACATTTTCATTTTCAGAGTCATGAATCAACAATATACCAGATGATATAAGCAAAATACCACAAATAGTATACTGAATTTATTGAATCTCAAATCTGATCATTACCATAATCCGGAAAAGGTATTTTATTTCATAACCATCCACACAACACTGCAATATAGTCTATATCATGCTATAGATCTACATGAATCGATCACCTTGTATACAACTGTTCAAGGGAAATCAAATCATCATGGAGTTCTATGCAAAACGACACAGTATAATCGGATGGATATACCCCATGCAAAAGCAAACACTACTACATATCACTGTATTATTCATGTCATGTCATGACTAGTCATCTATATATTGACTCTATATGTAGATATGCAGTACTCACTTACATCGCATCACCAGATCACAGACCATGGTGATCTTCAATCTCGACCGTTGCTTTGATCGGAGTCGCTGGGCCCATCACACCTGGCATTGCGCAGTCCCCGTTGGCGTCCACCGCCGTGCATGCTCCCGGAGGACTCATCCGCTCCACCTCCGACGAAGACGCTGCTCTGTTGTCCACCTCAGTCGCCGGCTGGCTCACGTGCGGGAACGGCAAGAACACGCTGTGCACCACGATCCTCGAGTTCCTCATCAGATCCGGGGCCTTCACCCTCACGTAGTTGATCCTCATCGACGGCGCTGCGAGCACGTGATCTCCTCCGCCGGCGGTCGTGATCACCAGGTTCTGGCCGCTCTCCAGCGTCGGGAGCACCGTCCCCTCCGGGAGCCTCTCCAGGTCACGCATCGCCAGGAGCTGGTTCGGCACGATGTGGAACCTGACGCTGTGGATGTAGCCGGGCGAGTCCGTGAAGATGGAGAGATCGTCCAGCGCGAACATCGTCATGTTGCTCAGAGTCATGAGCTCGGCGTGCTTGACCTTCATCGCGAGCGCGAGGAGGCTGAATCCGTTGTTGCGGAGCCTCAGCATGGCCTCCCTGAGCATCAGGCGCATGATAGCCGGCTGAGGCTGTTGCTGCTGCTGGTGGCTCCGATCTGGAAACGCCGGGAACGACAGAGACGTCATCCTCTCGACGTCGCAAGAAAGCGGAGAGAGAGGAGAGATGTAGCCTTGGATTCCGTGAACCACCACCATGCCGTTGTTGAACAGATCTGGATGCGTCACGGCGACTCCTCCGACGAACAGCTTGGCGGCGACGGTGCTGCTGTTGCTCTTCTGGATGCTGTTGGACGTGAGAGTGATGCACCGGCCGGGGCTGAGGGTCTCGATCTTGGTGCCGAAGGCCAGTTTGGCGAGATAATCGGCCGTGAAGAGACCTGGAACGATGTGCTCTCGGAGAAGATCTGGAACAGAGCAAGAAACGCAGGTCCGGAGGGAGGCGTCGGAAGGAGCGAAGATGGTGGAGGGGCCGTTCCAGGCGACGGCGGAGTCGACGGAGAGGGAGGGGACCGCGGCGGCGAGATCCAGAAAGCCGAGATGAGAAAGGATCGGAGAAAGAGTGGGGATGATGGAGTACAGAGACTGATCGGTCTGAGGCTGTGGCGGTGGAGACGGAGAGGTGAAGAAGGCGTCGAACGGATCAACCGAAGAGGAGGTTGAGATCAGAAACGAAGCAACGAAGAGCACTGAGAACGTGCGTATCAGAGAAATCGCCATGGCTGCAGAGCTTATTTTGATTCTTGAAGCAGAGAGTGAGAGGTTGAAGACGACTCAATTCACAAGAAAATCTGAAAATGGCAGGGAGAGGTGGGCGTTATTTATAGGTGAGTGAGGCGGGTGAGAATAGAGGTATCGGGAGGCGCGTGAGCTCGGGATTGGGGGTCCGGTGAGGAATGTCCAGATCGTGGTTGTTAGGATAGAAGGTTCCAAAGACGTTCGATTCTGTTACTATTGGCGGGAAAGTAAATTGCAGAGGGCTTCACGATCAAATTTGATCCAACGGTTACTATGCCTCGAGATATTTCGATGCGGATACGTGACGTGGCATAACCATGAGATATTTTTTAAATAAATTTATTACGAGAAATTAAAATAACAGGTGTGACGTTTTTATTTGTTGGAACCCGTAACAGAAAATAACGGAGAGCTGTGGCTCACGGCGCCAGTTAATTATTTTTTACAGAGGTAATTGAAATCATATCACAAATTTTTGTTGCTATGCTCTTCTTGTGTTCACTGTCTCAATGTTGCAAAATTGACGGTTGATATTTACCCAAAAGAATTTATTGGTAGTGAAAAGCTAGATTTTTTAATGTACATGTGGAAATTGTGTCATATTGAAATATAAATAATTAAGAGATTTAATTTACAGACCTAGTTCCAACTAATTTGTTAAAATACATGTCTCATTAATGTAGGGGAGAGTTTAATTTAGATTTAAATTATTCAATTTAATGTGAAATATTATAAAATTATTTCAATTTCAATTAAAATAAAAATAATTATGTGCTTATGATGAATAAAAACATTTAAAAGTTCAAGTGGCGGTCGATAGTATTTTTAAATCCGGCTTGTTCACTGGTTTCATTCTTTTAGACGGTAAATACTTGTTAGACTTGCATTATAATTATTTTATTGTTGTTATTAGACAATCAAGTAACATGAACAGCTCATGTGGTGGTTAGTGTTGCCCGTATAAGTCCTGATCTCTTTTGGAGGGTCTTTCTCCCATACGATATGATGACATTGTTTACTAATATCAAGCGGATCTCTTTTTCTCAAAAAAAAATGTGACTCACTTAATTAATTAACTAGTTGAAAAACAATAGTTTTTCGTTAGGAAGAAAAACAATAGTTGGACTTCAGAGACTAAAATCACATAACAATTTAATTGATATTTTTCACACTCTATTACTTTGACTAAATAGTAAAAAATAAAAATTCCAGCAGCAACAATTAATATACGTATAGCACTCAAAATTATATGCTAGAAACTTGACGAAGAATGTGGCATTTATCAACTAGCAATCTGCTACAGATTTTCCCGATACATCAGCAAGCAAAAGTAACACAATTGATTGTACATAGTTTTTATAGGGTATGAATGAAACAAACAAGATCAACCCCACCTGTAAACACAGAGTCCATGCGATGATATGCATTATGAACCCAAAAATCAAGAGACGTATTGATGATATTGCAAACAGAATCAGGCCGATCGGTCCATCACAATCATCATCATTGTGGAACGCGTCCTTGAATTCGATCATTAGTGAACCATTTCGATTCTCGGCCACATACGGCTCATGATCCGACGACGTATCGATGCGCGGGAACGGCACCCTGACGCTGTGCACGACGATCTTCCGGTTCCGCACGATTTGCGGATCGTTGATGGCGACGTAGTTGATCATGAACGGCGGCCCCGTCCTTCCTCCGCCGGCGGTCGTGACCAGCAGCGTCGGGAGCACCGTCCGCTCCGGGAGGCTCTCCAGATCTTCGACAGGCAAGAAACGGTTCGGCACTATGTGGAACCTCGTGACCGTTCTGATGAACTCGTGCAACGCGGCCAAGACGGAGGAGTCGTCGCGAGTAGTACTCTTCTTGTCGTCGATGTCTCTGTACAATCGGACTAAGATGGAGCCGTCGTCGATCGCGAAGATCGTCATGTTGCTGAGGCGCTCGAGCTCGGGGTACAGAATCGCCTTCATGGCGATGGAGAGGAAGGGGAATCCGGTGTCGTTAAGGCTCAGAATAGCGTCTACGAGCATCACGCGCATGGTGGTTTCGGGATCCGCCGTGGAGCGCGCTTTCTTCTTCTTCTGAGAGCCTAAGAGAAGGCGAGATGGAGCCGCCGTGATGGGAACAGAGGCGGCGGAGGACGGTGGAAGCGGAGAGAAATTGTCCGGTGGAGTCGCTTCGAGTGGATCGACGGGCGATGAAATTGAGATGAGAAACGAAGCAGCGAAGAGGACCGAGACGGTACCGATCAGAGAAATCGCCATGGAAACAGAGCTTTTGCAACAAAGAGGAGAGAAAGGTTGAAGACGAATCGATCTCAAGAAAAATGCAGTGAGTGTGACGTGTGGGCGATTTATAGCGAGTGTGCTTCAAGGAAGTCGAAAGGCGCGTGAGGTTGGGGTGCGTGCTTTCACGAGTTCGTTGCAGTTGCAACAGAAGGTTCTTGAACCGAACGAGTAGTCTTTTGGCGGGAGATGAGAATCGACTAATTGGCGAATTGTCGTTACCAATCAACGGTGTGTGATTTGCTGATCGCGCCACATTTAATTACTTCATCATCACTCGCACTCGTTTTTATGTGTGTGTCCAACATTTTGGGTGTTTTGGTGGTTTTAATAGACGCTGCTAATATTGCCATGTCATGGATGTGACACGATGTGTTTTAGCTCTGAGATTCAAGTTTTAAACAGTAGCAACATAAACAGTATATGATTCTATATACTTATATGTGCCTGAGTGTATTATAGTACAAATATAAACTTTGCTTCCTTTTTTTATTAATCACATGTGATTATTCTTAGATCAAAAGTGAAATAGAATGAAAATTGGTACATGAGTTCACTTAATTTTTAAAATTTTTTTTGATATGTACGATTTCGGACATTGAATCTATATATATGATACAAAGTAAATACAAAATTATTGTTAAAGTTCATTAACATATAATCGTGGTTTTCTATAAAAAAAAAACACATAGTTGTGATTGTAGAGCTCTTTTTTATAAATTAATTGTTTTGTTGTATAAAAAGAAACAAAGTATGATAATTAAGACAACATGTGATTGTCTCCTATAGAACACCCAAATGATTCATACTCGCCGTTTTAAAGGGAGATTCTGGGTGAAATTATTTTATATGTATAGATAATATAACATATTGAATCATATAAGTAATTCAATTTTAAGCTTTTAGGTTCTTAATCTTAAGATTTTATGTTTGTGACAAACTATGGGATTTGTTCTTGTGACAATTTATGTTGGCTTTATCTATTGGAAAGTCGAAGTGTGTTAATAATGGCTAGATCCATGTTCTCCGATCTGTAATTTGCGTTGCTTATTCCAAGCATATTTGTTTCATCATTGTCATCGTGTCCTATGGATCATGGATTGGTGCTTATGCTATGGATTTCTACACTTCATTGTTACTCGGTGCAAATACGGAAGTTTGTTTTACTTTCAAGACAACTTGGATAACATGGCTAGAAGATTCCTTAGATGAAGTAAACAATTGAACTTTCAAACTTTACCCCAAATTAAGGGTGCTCAAAACCAGTTAAATGACACCGATTCACTCACCAAAACTGTGTTGCTTGTTCCAAGCATATTTGTTTCATCACTATCATTGTATCCTATGTATCATGGATTGGTGCTTCTTATGTTGTGGATTTCTACACTTCACCGTAACTTAGTGAGAGTACAGGAGGTGGTTTCGCTTTCGAGTCTAAGGAGAACGACTCGAAGAAGGAAGAGTTTGACATGTACATGGTTAGAAGATTCCTCACGTATAAACAATTGAATTTTCAAACTTTACCCTAAATTAAGGGTGCTCAAAACTAGTTAACCGATACCAGAGTCACTCACCAAAATTTGGACCATGCCTCACAATTTTAACTTTTTAAGAACCAAAATCGAAATTGACGAGTTCTATGTCATCATGGCATATTGATCAACTTATCAATCGTTTTTGGTTTTAGCAGACGACGCAAGAGCCAATTCACAATAAAACAAACAATTAAACTTAATCCTCTCCAGTTCTAGTGTTTATTCAACACTAAACATTTAAGAGTTAACTCCATCCAACTTTTTGTGGGAATAGTAGTTTTATCGGGTTTTGAATAAATAGTATTGTGTAACAATAAATACGCTCGTGTATTTAGACAACTCCTAGCATTGTCCTCACGCGCAACACGATTCAACGAGTTATGACCCATTGAAACAAAGAATTGATGTGACACGATAACAACTTGTCAAACATTTATTTAAATGTACATTATTTTGAACTTAGATACTTGAATATTCTAGATTATGATAACATAATACTAATTGAATTTGTCAGCGGTGATATGAGAGTCATGTTTAATTTAATGCGATAACTTATAAACACTAAGGCTGCTCAACTTAGGAACCGAAAGCCCCAACTAGAAATCAAACCGGTCAATTTGGTTATCAATTTTATGAACCGAAACTGGATTGACATTAGTATCAGACCCAAAAATGAACCGACCAATTTTATTGGCTGGATTTCTAGATAAAAAGCGAATTGGTTTTGAATTACCATCATCCTCCTCTCAAATCAGTCCAATACACTACACAAGCCATAAATTTGAGGAAAGTAAAAAACCCTTCTCTCAAATCAAAGCTTAAATCACAAACACCTACAAGAAACCAATAAAAAACTAAATAACTCAAATAACTCGTCTCCAATCCAAAACTCAAATTTCAAACACCTACAAGAAATCAACAAGAACTGGAAAAAAACTCAACTCATCACCATAACCTCCTCCTCCGCCACTATACCAACACTTCCTACTCCATATCCGCCTCCATCGGATCCACGTTATCCACCACCGCCGCCTCTATGGTATCCTATGTTGTCCTCATGACGTCTGTTGCTTGTGTAAGTACAAGCCTCGTTGATGGTGATGTTGCGTCCATCAAGGTTCTAGTCATTCATTCCCTCAATCACATCGGGTAGCGACTTCTCGTTTGAGAAGATCACGAATCTGAAGCCCCTGGATTTCTCGGTATCGCAATCGTTGATGATATTCGATTCAACGACCTCGCCGTACTAGCTAAAGACTTGCTCAAGAGCTTAGTTGTCGGTGGCCCAGACGAGCCTTCCGACAAAACACCGATACTCAGCATCCACTGGCGCAATTAATGAAACCCTAAAAACCTTGCGAAGAAGATGAGAGAGAGAGGTTATTTTTATCAAATCAATCTTTGAGAGAGCACATGAGCGGTGTTGTCTGGAAGTGGACACAAACCACATATAATGTAATAAACTATCTCTAATTTACTTGATCCAATTACGGTTTCGTATAACTCTAACCGGAACCGAACTGATTTCTTTTAGTTCTTGAGTTTAAGAATTGAGACCGAATCAATTTTTCTTTCGGTGTAAATATCTCCAGTTTCGATTGGTTTACTGGTTTCCAATTAATTTTGGGCCAACCTAGTAAATACCACAACATTTGAATCTATTAAGATATTTTTGTGTGAGAATTAAATTGACTTTTTTTAAATATTTAATTCGGGTTAAACAAGTAGGTATTGACACGACAAGAAATTTAATATAAAAAAGATTTTCATGTCATAATTGTTTTTAGTTAGAAATTTTCATTATAGTAGCACGGATTGTAAATAGAGGTAAAGCGGAGGGCAAATGTAGGAATTGCAGATTAGTGTAAAAACCAAACCGCAGGGAAGGTGGGCCACAATAAAGTTTCCCATTACCAACCCAATAGAAGAAGAGAGAGAGGTAATGGTAAAGAAACAAAAGGGAGAGAGAAAAGAAAAAAAAAACAAAATCGTTAGGGTTTGAGTGAGAAATGCAAATCGCGTGAGGGAGAGAGAGTCGAATCACCGATTCCGTCAACTTGGCTTCTTTCTCACACCCAATTCGACCCGATCTGTGCTTCTTCTGCCTCGAATTTATCGCCAATCTAGAGAGAGAAACTCAACCAGGTGTGGTGTGGGGGAGAGTGATGTTTTTTTTATTTTTGAAAAGCTGTGGGTTTTTGGATTGTTTTGGAGGGATTTAAGAGCTCCCTCTTGTGCGATTTTTTATGGTAATTTCTTTTTCCTTTCCTCGCTTCTGGATTTGCCTTTTTTAGGCCAATTGCATGCAGTCGGGCGGCGGAGGAGGTGGGCCCGCCCGGAATCCGGCGGGTCGGGCGGCATCTAACTCGTCGGCGGCGGCGTCTCCGTCGTCCTCCTCTTCGGCCGTGTCCACGCCGCACCTGGGGTTCGATTCCGTGCAGCAGCAGCAGCATCATCAGCAACAGCAGCAGCTTGGGTCTAGGCAGGTATGGATTTAATGGTTTATGGTTGTAATTAGGCTCAGTTCGCTGGTGGGTCTTGTGCTTGATAGTGTTTTCTCAAATGGGTTTGAGTGAATTTTGTAATTGGGGATGAGATTTTGGGTTTCTGATATGGACATTTTATTTTGGGGAAATGGGTAGGAGTGAGCTGAATGATTAGATTAATTCACTTTGTGTTTTAGTTGCAATGCTAGATGCTGATTGGTTGGTTGCTTTACTAATTCCATGTATCAGTTTTTTCCCATTCAAATGGGCATGTCTAAATATGGAAGAATTTTTGTTTCTGATTGGTAAAATTGAAGGTTCAGTTTCTTATCCATAAAATGGTTAACTTTTCAAGGGTCTAATTAAATCTAAGTATGCCCAATTTCTTTAATCTACATTTTCTTCTTGTTGTTTTGTGTCACTCTGCATTGCATTTATTGCAACCTTTCTTTTCAAACCTTGCCATTTTATAGCACAATTCCTGGAGTTTCAGAAATTAAGTATATGGATTTATTTTGCTGGCCTTTAACTTTATACTTTTGTTGTTTTAAGAATTGAATTTTGCATGTTGTCTCCAGTTTTGCTTAATTTTTGTCATTGATTCCTGAGTTTTAGTTTGGCTTAAATCACAATTTACTGTTAGAGACTTCAGTTCTTGTGGCATGTAAATACTTCTACTGCTACACCTGATTTTCACTCTTCATGGAATGTGTGGATGCAGTGTATTTTCCATAGCTTTGATATTGCTAGTTACATTGTATACCCAATTCATTCTATCTTTGTTATATTACCATTGCAGTTCTGGTGTTTGTTTAATATATAATTCATCATATTAATGGTTATGTGCATATGCATGATTTGCTTATATTATTAAGTACTTGCTGACCTGTTATAACCATAATGAAGGGTATGCCTTGTCTGGGTTGTAAGCCATATTACTTAATCTAGAATTCACTTGACTTGTTTTGTCATGAATTATTTGCAGTCACTACAACAATTACTAAGAAAACCAGGAGGAAATGAAGCTCTTCTAGCCTATCAGGCTGGGGGTCTCCAAGGAGTAATGGGAGGCAGCAATTTCGCTTCTACACCAGGCTCCATGCAACTGCCCCAGCCGCCCAGAAAGTTCTTTGACTTGGCTCAACAGCATGGTTCTCCCCAGGAGGGTCAGAACCGGACTCAAGGTGCTGAGCAACAAGTATTGAACCCAGTGCATCAAGCTTATCTCCAATTTAGTATGCAACAGAAATCAGCATTGGCAATGCAAACTCAGCAACATGCTAAAATGGGAGGGTTGGGCCCTTCAGCTGGCAAGGATCAGGACACGCGTAGTGGAAATCTTAAATTGCAGGAACTGATTTCCATGCAAGGTGCTAATCAGGCTCAAGCTTCGTCCTCCAAGAACTCCGCGGAGTATATTGTTCGTGGTGAAAAGCCCATGGAGCAAGGCCAGCAGCCACCCCCAGAGCACAGGAATGAGCAAAAACCTTCAATTCAGCAGGCATCTATTGGTCAAATGATGCCTGCAAATGCCACAAGGCCCGTGCAAGTACAACAGACCCAGCAAAGCATTCAAAACATGGCAAACAACCAGCTTGCTGTGGCTGCACAGTTGCAAGCTATGCATGCATGGGCACTTGAGCGCAACATTGATTTATCATCCCCTGCACATGCTGGTTTGGCAACACAGTTTGTCAGGATGGTTACCATGCAACAGCAAAAAATTAGTGAAAGCAATATGCTTCCGCAATCAACATCTGCTCCAATGTCAACACAGCAGGTTACTTCTCCACCAGGTCCAAGTGAGAGTTCTCCCCGTGGTAATTCCTCCAGTGATGTATCTGGGCAACCTGGGTCTGCTAAAGCTAGGCAGCCAATTCAATCGGGCACATTTGGCTCAACAGCTGGGTATTTAGATAATGCTGGCAACATTGCTAGGCAACAGTTTGCTGCTAATGGGAGAGAGAATCAGTTGTCATCTAGACAGTCATCTGTGGCTGGTAATGGAATGCTTCCCATGCATCCCCCACAGTCGTCACCTGCAAACATCAGCCAAGGTCTAGATAATTCGTTGCACGCCAAAAATTCATCCAATAGTGCAGAAACTTCACAAATGCAGTATCTTAGGCAGTCAAGTCGATCGTCACCACAAGCTTCTGGTCCTCCTAATGATACTGGTTCAGCAAGTCAGTTCTCTTCACAGGACGGAGAGATGGTCCAGATGCACCAGCAGCGGTTTGGATTTACCAAAATGCAGTTGCATGTTCTTAAGGCACAAATACTAGCATTCAGGAGGCTAAAGGTTTGTATCTCTCTCTCTCTCTCTCTCATGCACATTCATAATATTTTGCTTCATTGTTTCCATGTTTTGCATTTTCTGGAAGTGTGAAAACGTCTGATGTACGTAATAAATTCTGGCGAAGGGTGTTAATTTATAAACTTAATATCTTGGTTGGCAGAAAGGGGAAGGTTCTCTTCCACAAGAGCTTCTACGAGCTATTGCTCCTCCACCCATTGAAATTCAGCAGCAGCAGCCAACTGCTTTTCTTCCTGCTGGAGCAAATAATCAGGACAAAGCTGCTGGCAAAATTACAGAAGAGAATATGCGGCATTTGGACTCTGCTGAGAAAGTTTCTCCATCAGTAACAGTAATGAATGGACCAAATTTTTCAAAAGAGGAAGCTGTGGCAGAAGAAGAGAAGGCAGCTGTATCGACAGTTCATGTGCAAGGTCAACAGTTGCCGGCTGTGATGAAGGAACCTAAACCTGTTATATCCGCTGGAAAAGAAGAACATCAAGCAACTGTCTCAGCTATCAAATCTGACCAGGAAGTTGAACATGGAAATCAGAAAAACACTGGTAGAAGTGATTTTATTGCAGATAGAGGAAAATCTGTTCTGCCACAGGTTGGTGGACCTGATGCTATGCAGGTTAAGAAAGCAGTACAATCCAGTACTTTGCCCCAGTCAAAAGATATTGGCTCAGCTAGAAAGTATCACGGGCCACTGTTTGATTTTCCTTTTTTCACTAGGAAACACGATTCATTTGGCTCAGCTATGATGGTTAATAGCAATAATAATCTAACATTGGCATATGATGTGAAAGACATTCTCTATGAAGAAGGGACAGAAGTAATAAGTATGAAAAGGACTGAAAGTCTGAAGAAGATTGGTGATCTATTAGCAGTTAATTTAGAGAGGAAAAGAATTAGGCCAGATCTTGTCATGCGGTTACAAATCGAGGAAAAAAAACTTCGGCTGATGGATCTACAGTCCCGCTTGAGGGAGGAAGTTGATAAACAGCAGCAGGAAATAATGTCAATGCCCGATAGGCCATATCGCAAGTTTGTGAAGCTGTGTGATCGCCAGCGTTTTGAGTTGAATAGGCAAGTTATAGTTGCACAAAAAGCCATTAGAGAGAAGCAGCTCAAGTCTATTTTCATGTGGCGAAAGAAACTTCTTGAGGCTCATTGGGCCATCCGTGATGCACGAACTGCACGCAATAGGGGAGTAGCAAAGTATCATGAGAGAATGTTGCGAGAATTTTCAAAGAGAAAGGATGATGATCGGAATAAAAGGATGGAAGCATTGAAGAACAATGATGTAGAAAGATACAGGGAGATGTTGCTGGAGCAGCAGACAAGTATGCCAGGTGATGCTGCAGAGAGATATGCTGTTCTATCATCTTTCTTGTCACAGACTGAAGAATATCTTCATAAGCTTGGAAGTAAAATAACAGCTGCCAAGAATCAGCAGGAAGTGGAGGAGGCAGCAAATGCTGCGGCAGCAGCTGCACGATCACAGGCAAGATTTATCCTCCTATGTTTACTCTTAACATGGTCTCTTCTCAAGTTTCAACCCATTAGATTTAGCGAGCATTTGCATCTCTAATGAGTGAAACCTTTTTTCTATTCTACGCATATGCCTTTTTTGTTGATAGAATCTAATCTGTTATGTTTGCTGATAAAAGGGCCTTTCTGAAGAAGAAGTTAGGGCTGCAGCCTCTTGTGCTGGAGAGGAAGTAATGATACGAAATCAGTTTATGGAGATGAATGCACCCAAGGATAGTTCATCCGTTAACAAGTAAGTCAGCTATCTGATTTATAAGTGGGATCAGGGATACGTCGAGCAAGAAATATAGAAGAGTTGGTGCAGTACTTGCCAAAAAAAAACTATTTTTGTTATTTAGGATATGTATAGAGTACATAATCATGTTTTGGATATCATTGTAGGGGTGTGGTTCAAATAGATGGTAGCTTAGTGCTGGGAGGTGTCGAACATACAATAAAATTTCCTTATATATGATTCTGAATCTGTTATGGGTATTACTATGTTTCTTTTTTCAATTGATAGTCTGTAATTACTAGAAGTCTCTAATACATATGGATTCTTTAATGGGCATGACCAGGTATTATCATCTTGCACATGCTGTGAGTGAAAGGGTCGTTAGACAGCCCTCAATTTTACGGCTTGGAACTTTGAGAGATTATCAGCTCGTAAGTCGCGCCTGTTGAATCTGTTAATTTTTGTTTCTTTTTCCTTCCTTCATAGTAGTCCGTCACCATTATTGTGTTGCAAGCAACTGAACTATTTTTTTGTGTTCACCATGCAGGTTGGTTTGCAATGGATGCTTTCTTTATACAACAACAAATTAAATGGGATCCTGGCAGATGAGATGGGTTTGGGAAAAACTGTACAGGTGAATCTTTTGGGTGTAGATTAAATCATCATCAATTAATTTCTTAAATTTTTTATGCTCTTGCCTTTATTTCTTCTCAGGGTTTGTTATTAACATATGCTTGGTTTATTTTTAGCCGCTTAATTAGTCATACAAGGCTGTTCAAGTTGTCTGGGTTACTTTTTAATGCAAGTCATATAAAAGTAATTATATTATTCTATGCAGGTAATGGCTTTGATTGCTTACTTAATGGAATTTAAAGGAAACTATGGTCCACATCTTATAATTGTTCCAAATGCTGTTCTGGTGAATTGGAAGGTTAGTGTCTTTGTTGTTCATTTGACTTTTGTCTGACTGTATGCTCCATAATCTTTGACGAGGCTAATAAAGTTAACATCACAGAGTGAACTCCATAATTGGCTGCCTTCTGTATCATGCATTTACTATGTTGGAGGAAAGGATCAGCGGTCAAAGTTATTTTCCCAAGTACGAACAATTTATCTACTTGTGTTGTTGGCTGTTTATTGTTTTTTTGGTTATGAATAGCTGACTTTTACTTTGTATTGGCTTACAGGAGGTTCTTGCCATGAAATTTAATGTCCTTGTGACTACTTATGAGTTTATCATGTACGATCGGTCTAAACTCTCAAAAATCGATTGGAAGTATATCGTAATTGATGAAGCACAGCGGATGAAGGATAGAGATTCAGTTTTAGCACGTGATCTTGATAGATATCGCTGTCAAAGGCGTCTTCTTCTCACCGGGACTCCATTGCAGGTAATGTCAGGACACCTCTGTTAGACCCAAGTTCAGTTGTATAAGGCAATGACATTGAAACTTTAATATATTTTTCGTTTATATCACCCTTACCGGTGAAGTTTGAAAATGGTGGACTTCTTATACCGCGATTCAATAGTAAATATCCAAACAAAGAGTTCAAAACCTTTTCCAAACTATCAGTGTATGATTACTTAGCGGTCAGCATTTTTATTGCCAGTGTTTGTTATCTATCAATTTACTACAAGAACATGGCCATTGGAAATGGATTGGTGTAAATCCATTTAAGTACCTTCGTAGTTAAGCTACCACGGAGGATTTTATAGTAAATGTTCTAATGATTGTGCCTGTTACTGTTTTTATGTATTAGTAGTAGCACCTAGGAAGATAATTGTGAAAACTAATTTGGTTTGTATGAAGATAAAATAACTGAATGAAATCTTGTTGGATGCTACAACCTTATCATTGGTAAGCCTGGCAAAAGTGATCCAAGACTTGTTTTAGAGATCATTGCGGCTTCAATTTACTGGAAAGAAATAAGACATTCCTGTTTCTAAGTTCTCAAACCAAATTTGCAATTGATGACTGGTTTGAGTTTAGGGGTTTAGAACTGAAATAGCTTTTGTATGACCATCTTTGTGGTGATTTCAAAAACTTTTAAAGATAAATGCTTGTTGTAAACAATGAATGGTGACCCAGTGCATGAGTGTTATTTTTGTACACACATTACCTCTATATTTGTGCAGAGGCTGTTTCCTTTACTTGAGTCTTTAACATGCCGTACCTTTACCATCAATCCAAAGCTTATCCTCTTTGATTCAAAACAATGAGGATAAAATTGTGTCTCAATTCTAGATGGTTGACTGGATTGGTTCTTTCAAGTGCCTAAAAATCCCATGTTGGATCATATATTTTTATTTTATACTAAATGCTTGGTTTAGGCTAACATGGACTAGTTTTTGTTGGGCAGAATGATTTGAAGGAACTATGGTCACTTTTAAATCTACTTCTTCCAGAAGTATTTGATAACCGGAAGGCATTTCATGATTGGTTTTCTAAACCCTTTCAAAAGGAAGCCCCTACTCATGATGCTGAGGATGATTGGCTTGAGACAGAGAAGAAGGTGATAATTATCCATCGCCTTCATCAAATTTTAGAGCCTTTTATGCTTAGACGTCGGGTTGAAGATGTGGAAGGCTCACTTCCTCCAAAGGTATGCTTTTATTTATTTCCTTCAGTGGCATCGTTCTATTTATCTTATAGTTACGGGGGATACATCTAATAACATCTTATTTCAGGTATCCATTGTTTTACGGTGTAAAATGTCGGCTATCCAAAGTGCTATATATGATTGGATCAAAGCTACTGGTACTCTCCGTGTTGATCCCGAAGACGAGAAGCGCAAGGCTCAAAAGAATCCAAATTATCAGACTAAGATATATAAGACTTTAAATAACAGATGTATGGAGCTACGTAAGGCTTGCAATCATCCTTTGCTGAATTTTCCTTACTTCAATGACTTCTCCAAGGATTTCCTTATAAAGTCTTGTGGGAAGATGTGGATCTTGGATAGAATCCTCGTAAAACTCCAGAGGACTGGACATCGGGTACTGCTTTTTAGTACCATGACAAAACTCTTGGATATAGTAGAGGAGTACTTGCAATGGCGGCAGCTTGTATATAGGCGAATTGATGGAACAACTAGCTTAGAAGACCGTGAGTCGGCTATTGTGGACTTCAATGGTGCTGGTTCTGACTGCTTTATCTTCTTGCTTAGCATCCGTGCAGCTGGCCGTGGGCTTAATCTTCAGTCTGCCGATACTGTTATCATATATGATCCCGACCCAAACCCCAAAAATGAGGAGCAGGCAGTTGCTAGAGCCCACCGCATTGGACAGAAAAGAGAGGTCAAAGTCATTTACATGGAAGCTGTTGTTGACAAAATAGCTAGCCATCAGAAGGAGGATGAATTTCGAACTGGAGGTTCAGTTGATATGGAAGACGACCTTGCAGGGAAAGATAGATATATTGGTTCTATTGAGAGTCTGATAAGGAATAACATTCAACAATATAAGATTGACATGGCTGATGAGGTCATTAATGCTGGGCGTTTTGATCAGAGAACAACACATGAAGAGAGACGCTTAACTTTAGAGACATTATTGCATGACGAGGAGAGGTACCAAGAGACCCTCCATGATGTCCCCTCTTTGCTGGAGGTAAATCGTATGATTGCAAGGAGTGATGAAGAAGTTGAATTATTTGATCAGATGGATGAGGAACTGGATTGGGCTGAAGAGATGACAAGGTATGATCAGGTACCCAAGTGGCTTCGAGCCAGTACAAGAGAAGTCAATTCTTGTATTGCTAGTTTATCAAAAAAACCATTGAAGAATGCTATGTTAGCTAGCACTATTGTGGAAACCAGTGAAAGGAAGAGGGGACGTCCCAAAGGGAAAAAGTATCCTAATTATAAGGAAATAGATGATGAAAATGAAGATTTTTCAGAAGCTAGTTCTGACGAGGCAAATGTATATTCTGTGCATGAAGAAGAGGCGGAAATTGAAGAGTTCGAAGATGATGAAGTTAGTGCTGCTGTGGGGGTGCCCTTGACAGACAAAGAACAATCTGAAGATGTTTGTGATGGTAGATACGGGTATCCTGTTGCCTCTGAGAACACTAAAAATAACCATTTACTAGAAGAAGGCGGGTCCTCAGGGTCTTCCTCTGAGAGTAGAAGAATGACTAAGATAGTTTCTCCATCTCTTTCTTCTCAGAAATTTGGATCTCTGTCTGCTTTAGATGCTAGGCCAAGTTCTCTTTCAAAAAGGCTGGTATGTGTTGTCCTCCATGTCGATGCTCTGTTATGTGTAAGATATATTCATTTTAAATTTCACTAAACTGTTTTTGCAGTCGGATGATCTAGAGGAAGGTGAAATAGTAGTTTCTGGGGATTCTCATATAGACCGCCAGCAGTCTGGAAGTTGGGTTCATGACCGTGATGAAGGTGAAGACGAGCAAGTTCTGCAGCCAAAGATAAAACGAAAACGTAGTATTAGGATTCGTCCCCGGCATACTACTGAGAAGCCGGAAGAGAAGTCAAGCAATGAGATGTCATCTCAGTTGCCATTCCAAATTGAAAATAAATATCAAGCTCACTTTAGGACCGACTCTGAACCCAAATCTGTAGAAGCACATGCTTTAAAGCATGAACAGAGTGAATCATCCTTGAAAGGCAGACGGAATGCATCTTCAAGGAGAACAGCTAATGCCACAAAATCACAACCTTCACCAAAATCTAGTAGGTTAAATTGCATGTCTGCTCCACCTGATGATGCTGGTGAACACAACAGAGAAGACTGGGACAACAAAGCGTTGAGTACAGGTGGTATATCAACTTGCGGTACTAAGATGTCAGACATTATCCAGAGAAGGGTAAGTGTTAATTGAATTAGCCATATTTCTGGTCCCTATTTTATCATAAAATTCTTGAGTTAATGTTATCTTACTGCGTTTCTAGCTCTAACTTAATATCCTTTGTATATTTCTTGAATGTGGTCAATCAATTATTCTTTAGGGTCACATACTTTTGGCAATCTGGTATTTTATTTATTTTATACAAGCAGTATACAGACATTTTAGGCATTTATAATATTCCATGCTTCTATAATCTACTATAACATAAGATTGCTTGCTAGAGAATGGGCATTGATATATTTCAGAATTATTTATAAATCCCGTGTTCAATTTACTTGCTGGCACTTACATTTAATTATGAGTTGATGTTATTTGATTGGGGGAGGTCAAGTTCTTCTGGAAGATTATGCTGGATCTATGAAGACTGAGATATCTGTTGGCCATGTTATACTTGTCTATCTAACATGACTCTTATTTGGATTCTGTATCGTGTAAATCTGTTTTAGTTGAGAGAGGAGACGAACACATAAGTTAAAACTAAGTTATGATTGATGATTTGACACTTTTCTGTTCCCTGACTAAGTTTTTCACTGCATACAGTATTGTAAAACCTTACCTACAATTTCCTATTATCTGCAGTGCAAGAATGTAATTAGCAAGCTTCAAAGAAGAATAGATAAAGAAGGTCATCAGATTGTGCCTCTTCTGACAGATTTGTGGAAGAGGATTGAAAGCTCTAGTCACACCAGTGGAAGTGGAAATAATCTTTTGGATTTACGCAAGATTGATCATCGTGTCGACAGATCAGAGTATAATGGAGTGATGGAACTCGTGTTTGACGTGCAGTTTATGTTAAAGAGTGCAATGAGTTTTTATGGGTTCTCTCATGAGGTATGAACACTTGCTCTACTTGTGCTTGCATATAGCTGCTTCATCAATATCTTCACATCAAAATTTTGGAATCAAGTGTTATGTCCTTGGGTGTTTCCTTAATTGAGGCTCTATAACTTCACTGCATGCTTCTATTTCAGAAATGGAGTATGATTTCATTCTGACATTGTTACTTTCATTTCTGCTATAATAATATGTATATAATATGATTGTAATTGGTTCCAATTTTTTGATAGTTGGTGATTAACGAGCGTGTGTAAGATCTAGCATCTCCTGTTCGAGGAAAGGGTAGGGAGTCCTAGTAATTCAAGACTCCTACCTTGACCAGCCTTGTCAATACTTTAGTATGCTCAACTTTTTTAGCTAGTTCCAGATGCTTTATTTATTATTTCAATCTGAAAGATTGTTGTTGGTTAAGTTCGGTCCAGAAAAATGAAGCTTATAGAAATTTTAAGACTAGACACAGCTTTCTTTGTTGTCACTGGTTTCCCGTTTCCCATTGTTTACTGAAAGTAACCACAAATTTTGCATGACGAAGAAATATATGCATATTGCTTTAGTGTTGTACATGATGTGAAACAACTGCATGTGGTTTATTACTGCATCACATTTGATAAGGAAGTGTCATTTTATGAGTACATTATCTATGCAGGTGAGATCTGAAGCAAGGAAAGTACACGATCTCTTCTTCGATATCTTGAAGATTGCATTTCCAGATACAGATTTCCGAGAATCTAGGAGTGCACTCTCTTTCTCGAGCCCAGTATCTACCTCTTCTGGACCAGCTCCAAGGGCAATGGGAGTTGGGCTAAGCAAGAGAAACAAGCTGATGAATGAGGTGGAACCTGAAGCTCAAAAGTCGTTGCAACGTGAAGACTCCTCCTCAAGGGTCAGAGGAGTGCACATGAAGGAGTCAAAGTTAGGTGGCAGCAGCCGGGAGCAGCAATATCAGCGGGAAAATTCTCCGCTGCATCCAGGAGAGCTGGTGGTGTGCAAGAAGAAGAGGAAAGATAGGGAAAAATCAATGGTAAAGACACCACGGACAAGCTCAACAGGACCAGTATCACCTCCAAGCATGGGTCGTGGAATTAGAAGCCCCGTTTCAGTCCAAAGGGAGACACGGCAATCAGCAGCAGCCCAGCAGCAGCAGGGATGGGCAAGCCAGGCTCAGGGACAGCCCATAAATGGCGGCGGCCTTGGGTGGGCAAATCCTGTAAAGAGGCTGAGAACAGATGCTGGAAAAAGGAGGCCAAGCCATTTATAACTGTTGGTGTATGATTGTGATGAAAATTCAAATGTGTACAACTTCTGTTTGGCTCATTGGGTTGGGTTAGTATAGGGTCTCTGTTATTTCAAACCCCATAGTGTCGTAGATTAATTGTTGTAAATAATTGGCAACACTCTTTTTTTAATTTTGTTGTTGAACTATGCATGTAGTAATTAATTTGGCATATTTCATTGGCTAGTAGTGGAATCTTTATCTGTAGCAGTGAAAGTAAACTTCAAATTAAGTATTGAAGCATGCTAGTCAGAGATTTATCATTAGAGTTGGCCCATAAGAGATGAAAATATTTCCTAATTAACAGATCAGTATTTTCATTCCCATTACATAGTCCCCATGACACATCTGTTACCTAGTGTAGTGATAATGTGCAAGAGCTACTGGGACGTTGTCACAAAAGCAATGTGTCACGTTTGTACCTGGATGTGGCGGTAAATTAAAAATGATCCTTTCTTTTAAAGGCACAAATAAGAGTTAAGAAGTTGGTAAAAAGAATTGCACTATTCGATTAGCATCTTAAAATGTGGGAACTCTAATCGCTAGGTTAGCGAAACTCTAATCACTAGGTTAGCGAACGTGGTGGATGTGATGCATCAAACGAAGGTTAGCATCACACACTATTCTTGGGGGTACACACTTTGGTATACATGAGAGTGAGAGATGGCAAAGGGAGAGAGAAGGAGGAGATGAGTGGAGAAAGAAGATAGACTGTTTAGTTTTAAGAGTGATAGGTGTTGGTTTGCAGTCTAAAATTGGTACACATAGAGGCTTCACAGGGAAACGATTAGTGGAGATCAAAAGCTCATATCAATCCAAGTGTTTGTATTAAACCATTATTGGTTTATTCGGTGAATCACAGTTCAATAAATTTAACCAAAATTGAATCGGGATTATTTCGTTTTTGAATTTAAGAACCGAGACTGGACCAATTTCATCCAGTTTCGGTCCGATTCAGATCGATTTCCTGGTCCCAGTTTAATTTGATCAGCTCTAGCCACATCAGTTCCCTAGTGCAATGATAACATGCAAGGGCTACTAGGACGTTGTCCACAAGCAATGTGTCACGCTTGTACCCGGATGTGTTGGTAAATAATAAGAGTTAACAAGTTGGGTTACAAGAGTTGTACTATATGATTAACATCTTAGAAAATGTGGGTGATAGCCACACAACACCGGCTCCACCGCACCGTGCCTTTAGGGCTGAAGAATTCGGAAATTAATGTATAATTTTGTTCGAAATTTGCATTTGCCCCCTAAAAAATTAATATATATAGGTTGGTTTTCTCGCACCGCAGGTGCTCTACCGGAGCCCGTGCGGTGCCGTGCCTTGCCGTGCCGGCCGAACGGCGGCCGC